>CATORG010000005.1:0-134346 GCA_951804985.1 Dryomyza anilis | reverse complement strand
CCGCGATCTGCGATGGAGACTGTCAGGAACGTCAGGTAGTTGTCGGTGCGACCGTAGACACGTTCAAAAACCACCTGAGCTCGGTTTGTTTGGAGGGCGAATTTCTGTTGAATGAAGGAGCGGGCATAATCGTCTCGGCCTGCGTCGCTGGGTCGATACGCGGGGAACAGCGTCGGCCTGAGCTTCTTCATTGACTTCGTCCATGACGGCAGCAAGCGGAGTAAAGGTTCGCCGTTTGCGTTGGTCGCGGGGGTTAAGGCGTCTTCTGAAAGCCCTAACGTTCTAAGAGTGTCATCGGACATGAGCTTTTTTTCCTTGCTGAGGGTAATGCATTCCTTGAGAGAATGCGAAATCTCAAAGTAGCCCCGGCAGGGAAGAAAAGGCATTTTGTGTAGGTGAAAAGTACCGAACGGCATCCTGCGAACGCGCATCGGGACGCGTAGCATCCAGAGTGCGGTTCCCCGTTCGGGTGAGTTTTTGCATGCTTGCACTTCGTGGGAGCCGCCCAAATTCTGCATCTTCGGATGCCTTGCCAGCCAACTACAGCAAGTCAAACTTGAGTTGGCGCTTATCTTCAGAGCGTAAAACAGAGGACTTTCCAGCTCGGAAAGAGAAACAACGAGCCCGCTTATGACCCTGACGGTAGCAATCCTCGCGATTCCCCTCAGTTCATTTATCTGTAACCCGAGAATGGGCGCAACGTCCATTCCGGGCGCATGTGCGCCTTTTCTCATCAAGAAAAGGTGCAAGCATGCAAAACGCGTCCACTTCCTCACCAGCGCTTACCAGCGCATTTCCATCGCCTCGCAATTCGTCATCTACGACGAAGACCGTGAATTTCAAATGCCGCCCGAAAGGACTGCATTGGCATTCACTGACGAGACGAATCCGGCCATTCCCGCCAAGCACGATGATTACGTGTTTAGACGTGATGTGCTCCGCGACGTACTCGCATTCCTTCAAAAGCCCAACGGCGATGCTCTCTACTTGTCCGGCCCTACGGGTTCCGGCAAAACGAGTGTCATCACTGAAACGGCGGCGAGACTCAATTGGCCTGTCCAGCAGGTTACCTGCAACGGTCGAATGGAGTTCAGCCACTTGAAGGGGCAGTTCGTCATCGGGTCTGCACGGCCCGGTGAAGCGCCCCAAATGCGCTTTCAATACGGCCCGCTGGCATCAGCCATGCGGTTTGGTCAGATCCTTTTGCTCAACGAAGTTGACTTGATGGATCCGGCAGAACTCGCGGGTCTCAATGACGTGCTCGAAGGCCGTCCCCTTGTCATTGCCGAAAACGGCGGTGAGATCATCAAGCCTCATCCCATGTTCCGGTGCGTCGTCACCGGCAACAGCTTTGGGTCTGGCGACATGTCGGGGATGTACCAGGGCATCCAGCAGCAGAACATTGCTGCGCTTGATCGCTATCGCTTCCTCACCGTTGGGTATTCATCCCCGGCTGTTGAGAAGGCGATTCTTGCGAAGAAAGCCCCCTTGATCACTGAGGAAATCCGAAACGCCATGATCCAGCTCGCCAATGAAGTCCGCAAGGCTTTCATGGGTGAAGATGGTGAAGGCGGAACCCTCGCGCTCACGATGTCCACTCGAACTTTGGTTCGCTGGGCCATGTTGGCGCAGGATTTCAGAAGTGATCCCAGGAAGCTTTCCGGTGCCTTGGATCGAGCACTGCTCTACAGAGCTGAAAAGACAGATCGTGATGCCGTCAACATGATGGCGACGACGATTTTCGGCCCTGCTTGGAGCAAAGCAATTAACCCCCCGTCAATGGGATGTCGCATCTCATTACGGGAGGGATGCGACATGACTTCTTTTCCTGTTTTTCTTTGGAGACTAATCATGTCGCTTAATTATCGTTCGCTCAATCAGATCACGCTCGTTGGCCGCATTGGTCAGGATGCCGCGCTCAAGCAAACGCAGTCCGGTGCTTCGTTCGCCACGTTCTCCGTCGCCACTCAAACGCTTCTCAAGAAGCAGGATGGCACGTGGGATCATCCGACGACCTGGCACTCCTGTGTCATGTGGGGCAAACGTGCGGAAACGCTCGCTTCGCATCTCAAGAAGGGCACGACGGTTATCGTCACGGGCAGCATCAGCTACGTGAAGGAACCGCCAAGGACGGCTCCAAGCAGCGCTATGTCGACATCAACGTTGACGACGTGCAGCTTCTAGCCGACGCTTCCTCGTCCAAGTCTGACGCAGTGCTCCGGCACAGCGTCCGGCAGCTCCTCGTCAAGCGCAGACTGCGCCTGCGGAGCTTCAGGATGGGGATTACGACTTCTGAGAACACTGCTCATGAAAACGCGCAAACGTTCGAGTCATCGGTCACCTGTTGTCAGCGACCGGTCAAGCTGTCAAGCAGACTCTTCTCAGAGACGATTCGTGCAATGGCCCTATTTTTCAGTGTATTGGCCGAATGGTTGGTAATGGTAGGAGCAGGAATATCTGTTGCGCTATTATTGAATCAGGTCGTTAATGGTGGTTCTTCCACCTTCCTGATCAGTATGGCTGTAGGTATGCCGCTCGTTGCTGTTCTAGCTCGTCGATTTTCGTCCTTCTTTGAGGATCAGTCATGACTTATGAAACAAATTTCTGGCTGTGGGATCGGGGATATTTTTCTCTGTGATCATGGTTGGAGTCGGCTTCTGGTTCTTGGGTGATTTGGAACCTGTGGAAAAAAACGGCACTGCTCCTTGCGGGAGGTGCCATTGTTCCGTGCTTCCTGATGTCACTCGTGGGCTTGTGGGTATCTCTAAGCTTCAGAAGCAGAGAAAGCACCGTTAACAAAACCGCGAAATTCCCATCCAATGCGACGCATTGGGTGGGGATGGATAGCGGGCCGAGCATTAGCTTGGCTACAGCTGTATAGTATTGAGTACGGTTCTGGTGCTCATTTTCCCATGATTCGCCACACCAAATCCAATGGATGTAACTGTTGCAGACGCTGTCTGCGCGGCTTCGAAATAACGGTCTTTGAAATGTCTCAACGAGTGGAACGGATAGTCGTCAAGCCTGGCATACGCATTACCTCGCGTGCCATAGGCTGTGTTCTGCCGCCCGCAAGTTGGGCAATCAGGCCGTCTACATCCAACGGCAGAGAATTTTTGCCAAAGAACCTTGGTTGAACCGAGTTCAGTTGGATCAAACCGTTCGGAGCGAATGCACCGAGTCGTATAGAAATATGCCTTCGGCTGCATCCGCTCAACGACAGACTCAGATCATCCAAGAGCAATTCGTTTCATGAATAAGGCCAAGAAAGCTTATCTGTCTGATCCGAGCAAGTTCCAGGCGATGCCGCGACTGCCGGGTTACAGCAAAAAGTATCGAACTTCGTCGTTGGGCGTAATGGCTATAAGGTTGTCGATGGCAATCTTGTTATCACCGACAAGAACGACATTGGTTTTCCTCGGTTGCCAATCCGCTCTTGTGAAAATCAGCCTCTCAACGCCAAAATAAATGAAACGATAGTTGGCGACGTGCGAATTGTTCCGCACGGGAACGCCTTTTTCATCGAATCTGACCTATCAGGTCGCTTGTTCGACCTCCATCCTGCTCGACGGCAGCCGTGCGTGCCTGGTTGATGTTGGGCTTCGCAATATCGTCACTCTTGCTTCGACGATCAGCGGGATTCATCCGTGGTTGTCAAAGGTGGCATGTTGAAAAGCATCAACGCCAAGTACAACAGGGACGCCGCAAGTCTTCAGACTCATGGAAAGCAAGCGCATCGTCGCTCCAAGGTCATGAAGCGCATTTGCCGCATCAATGACAACCTGCACAAGGTTTCCCGCTTCGTTGTGAAGTTTTGCCTTCAACATGACTTGGGAACCATTGTCATCGGGCATAACGACGGTGGAAGCAGAACGTCAACCTTGGCAAGGTCAACAATCAAAATTTTGTGAGCATTCCGTTCAATCGCTTGATCCATATGATTCGCTACAAGGCGGAGGAGTACGGCATCAAGGTGATTGTTCGTGAGGAAAGCTACACCTCGCGTCAGTCTGCGCTTGACTTCGATCCATTGCCGAATTACGGCGATAAGAATGCGAATCAGGTTCTTAGCACGGGCAGGCGAGTGCGAGGACTGTTTTTCCGATCGAACGGTCAAGTTATCAACTCTGATGTCAACGGATGCTTGAACATTGGCAGAAAAGAATTCGGTGATGACTGGCTCAAAAAGCTTGTCGAAACCGATAAGGGCTGTTTGATGCAGCCCGTCACAGTCCGTATTGGACAGTGACTAGAATGGGGGCCACGGCCCCCAGAATCCCCTTCCAATCCCTAATGACATGGGATTGGGAGGGGAGCATCAAAGCTCGTTTTTCTTTCAACCCTTACGGGGACACCGCTCCCCAACAAGGGTGATGTGTCCCTTTCTTTCTTTTCTAGGAGACACATCATGTCAAACACCGGCCTCAACCTCATGGCCCGCATGGCCGCCGAATATGGCGTCGACAAGGACAAACTCGCCAAGACGCTGTCCACGACGATTTTCGGGCAAAAGGAAGGGAATCAAATCATCCCTCCGACCCCTGAAGAGATGATGACCCTTCTGGTCATCTGCGATCAGTACAAACTGAACCCCTTTACGCGACAGGTCTATGCCTTCGCAAAGGGTGGAAAGGTTGTACCAATCGTTTCCATCGACGGCTGGTTGGCGATCATCAATCGTCAGCCGGACTATGACGGTCTGACCATTCGATTCTCTGACAAGGAGATCGAAATCGGCGGGGTTAAGATCCCCGAATACTGCGAATGCAGCATTCGCCGCAAGGGAATGAGCCAGCCCATCACGATCCCTGAATACGCACGCGAGTGCTATCAGAAGACGATGGTCTGGGGCAGTTATCCCCGCCGGATGTTGCGCCACAAGGCCATCATCCAGTGCGCCCGCGTGGCATTCGGGCTCTCCGGCATTTACGATGAAGACGAAGGTCAAAACATCATTGATGCTGAAGAACTCAATGCCGCACCGGCAAAGGCGGCATCGAGGTCTGAAAAGACTTTGTCAGCCGTGCAGCCGAAAAAGACGCTTGCCGTTTCATCTCGTGATGAAATGAACAAGCTGCTCGACAGTTGTGTCAACATGGCCATTGCGCACAACAATTGGTCTGTTGCCGACAAATGGGTATCTGAATCCTTCAGGGGCGAGGAACTTGAATATGCAAGGCAGTACATCGCGAACGCCAAGCAGAATCAAGCTTCTCAATATGGTGAAGCGCAGATCCCTCAGGATGTCGACGACGACATTCCGCCGGCACCGCCTGCGGAAATGATCGAATCGACTTTCTGATTCTGTTCGTTGTGACGAAAGCGACTCTTCGGAGTCGCTTTTGTCAAATCCCTTCGCTGGGAGTGTGACTCCCGTGGGGGCTCATGCTCCCTTTTTTTCTTCAAGGAGCATGACTCATGCATATCATCAATCTTGACCAGCGAACCGACGCTTGGAAAGCCTGGCGCAACCAGGGCATTACGGCAACGGATTCCACCGTCATCTTGGGCGCAAGCCCATACAAGACGCCGTGGCGTCTCTGGGCTGAGAAGGTCGGCAAGATATTGCCGCCGGATCTGTCCGGGAATCCGAACGTCCAGCGCGGCGTTGCGCTCGAAGATGAAGCTCGGCTTCTATTTCAAAACAAGCACTTGACCTGTGTCATGCCGGCTTGCGCTGAAAGCGATGTCGATCCAATCTTCAGAGCATCGTTTGACGGCTTGACGCCGCTGAACGAACCCGTTGAGTTCAAGTGTCCGGGCGAAAAGGTTCTCACGGAAGTTAGAACCGAAGGTCTTAAAGCCAAAACCGTCCAGATGTATTCAGTCCAGGTGCAGCATCAAATGCTCGTATCAGGATCGAATCGTGGATGGCTTGTGTTTTATGACAGCACAACCAAGGAACTCATAGAGTTCGAAATTCAACGTGACGAAACCATCATCAAACGCCTTCTTGCTGAGGGACGTAAGTTTTATGAGTGCGTCACTAAGAAAATCGAACCGCCGAAGGATCCGCTACGTGATGCTTTTCTCCCTGCCGAGGGTGAGGAGCGCATGCGGTGGATTGCGGCAGCTCGCGATTTTGCTCAGGCAGATCGCGAAATTGAAGCCCTTCAGGCTCGCATCAACCAATTGACCGTCTCTAGAGACGAAGCCAAGGAAAAGTTGATCGGCATGATGGGCAACAATGCCTTGGCGGACTTCGCCGGTGTCTCCCTGACCCGTTCTGCGGTAAAGGGACGCGTGGACTACGCCAAACTCCTTGAAAAGGTGGTTGGCCGGGAGCCCACTGAGGAGGAAATCGAATCTGTGCGCAGCAAGCCTACCGAAAGGTGGTACGTCAAGCGAGTGGATCGTGATCTTCCTAAAGATGCCGTCGATGACGACCTTGAAAAGTCACTCAATGAGTGCGACGTAGGCGAATCGCTTTACTGGTGATTCTCTTTTTTTCCATCCACTTGTCGCAAACACGCCGGATCTATTCTTCTAGCGCCGACATCCATTTCGAACCGCTTCGTGCGGTTCGAGATGGTACGGCCCTTCTTTGGAATTTGCAGAGCCTTTTCGCCCGGAAGTCCCTGGGCATGGAAAGGCTGGGCAAATTCTTCCTTGAGAAGGGCTAGAATATGATGCCATTGAGGCGTCTCAGGATTTCCGCATCTTCGGATGCCTTGCCAGCCAACTACAGCAAGTCAAACATGAGTTGGCGCTTATCTTCAGAGCGTAAAACAGAGGACTTTCCAGCTCGGAAAGAGAAACAACGAGCCCGCTTATGAACTTGACGGTAGCAATCCTCGCGATTCCCCTCAGTTCATTTATCTGTAACCCGAGAATGGGCGCAACGTCCATTCCGGGCGCATGTGCGCCTTTTCTCATCAAGAAAAGGTGCAAGCATGCAAACGAACCTTCTCTCTACGGCTCCTGAAGCCAATGAAATCCCTTTGACCGAAAAACTTGTGGTCGTCCATCTTGACTTTCGTCAGTGGACCGGCACGACGGTTTTCAAGGAATCGGATTTCCAGATCGGTGACAATGGTCGCCTTCCGCCGAAAGCGATTATTCGCGAACTCGGTTCGAAGAACATCATTGACCCGAAATCCCTTGAGCGTTTCAACACGATCAAGCAGCGCGCCCGTGCTCTCCTGGAGCAGAACGGTGTTCCCTTCATGGGCGGTTGGGGCATTCCCCTTGACCGTGCAGAAGAGATTCTGAAGGAACTCAAAGCCCACGCAGACGAATATGAGTCTGAAAAAGCCGAGTTTCTGAAGAATTACGACAAGAAGGTCGAAGAATGGATTTCTCAAAATCCGGACTTCGAAACTCAACTCAGAAGTGCTGTCAAGACGGCATTCGAAGTGGACTCCCGCATTTATGCGAGATTCACGGCTGTTCGCGTCGCCCCCGTGTGCGACAACGACGGTCTGGAAGCCGAAGTGGGCAGTTTGGGTGATCGACTCCTTAAGTCGATTGCACAGGCCGCAAACAGGCTTCTGATCGAATCTCTGTCCGGCAAGCAGAACGACGGCGTTACCCAGCGCCCGGTTGGCACGCTTCGCAAGATGCGTGAAAAGCTCATTGGTCTTCAGTTCTTGAATGACGGCATTACGCCTCTAGTCAACATGATTGACGAGACGATTCGCCGCATTCCCAAGAGCGGAAAGATCATCGGGCCGGCTTTCTGGTTGATGCAGGGATGCGTAAGCATTCTCTCCGACATCGGCAGAATGAAAGCCATTGCCAGTGGAGCGCTGACGCTTGATCAGTGGACGGCGAATCTTTCGCCGGACGCAGTCAAGGATGAAGCGTTCACACTCTGTGCAGAGGTTGCTCCCGTTATGGAAGCACAACCGGTACAGACGCCCGAACCGGCAGTCGCACCGGCTTTGGAAAGCGTTCCTGAGAATCCCGCAGCTCAAATGCTCGAAAATCTCAAGAAGCGATTCGAAGCAGATGCGCAGAGCTCGTTGTTCGGCGAATCCAATGAGTCCGCTACTCAAGAAGCCCCGAAGCAGGAAGATGAAGATCATCTTGCTTTTAACGCTCCCTTTGGCGTGGTGAATGTTGCTCCTGAACCTGAAGGGTTCGATGCGACGATTGTTCCTCCGGAGCTCTACAACGTTCCGCCGGCACCGCCTGCCATTGAGCAGTCCGACTCTTTGTTCTTCTAACCCAAATCGGGGACACTTCCCCGTATGGGACAGGTGTCCCCTCTCTCTTTGGAGACACCGCCGTCAATAACCCCTGCCTAAAAGGCAGAGGCTTGAAAGAGCCTTTATTGACTAGCCTCAACGCCCCTCTTTCGAGAGGCGCTACGTTGGTTGGGAATATATAGGCACCGTGGGATGTACATCCTAGTTCCACGCTCTGCGGCCTGTGATTAAAAGCTCCGAGAGGTAGGAGCGGTGTTGCAGGCACCAAACCCCTTCCAACATTGGCGAAGGATGTCAACCCGGCCTTCGGGCCGTGTAGGCGGAACCTGCGGGTATCCGCAAAGGAGATGCTTTGAAAGTATTTGTTTTGAACATGCGCGGTCAGCCCTTGATGCCGTGCTCGCCTGCAAAGGCGAGGCATCTGCTCAAGGCAGGCAAGGCCGTGGTGAGGCGTCGAACGCCGTTCACGATTCAACTTCGAATCGCCACCGGTGAAATGAAGCAGAGCGTGACGCTGGGCGTTGACGCCGGCGCAAAGCATGTCGGCCTTTCCGCTACGACGGAAAAGGAAGAGGTCTTTGCGTCCGAAGTCGAACTTCGACAGGACATCACGGGGCTTCTGGCTGCCCGGCTCTCACTGCGTCGTGATCGACGTCATCGCAAGACGCGCTACCGTGCGCCGCGCTTTTTGAACCGTGTCCGATCGAAACACAAGGGCTGGCTTGCACCGTCCGTTGAAAACCGCATTCAGGCGCACATGTCGCGCATTGATGCGATCTGCGGACTGCTGCCTGTCACCAAGATCGTGATCGAGACGGCGTCCTTCGACATTCAGAAGATCAAGCATCCGAATGTCGAGGGCACGGACTATCAGCAGGGCGATCAGCTCGGTTTTTGGAACGTGCGTGAATACGTTCTCTTTAGAGACGGTCACGTTTGCCAACACTGTCACGGTCATTCGAAGGACAAGATCCTCAACGTGCACCACCTCGAAAGCCGCCAAACCGGTGGCGATGCGCCCAACAACCTGATTACGCTCTGCGAGACCTGCCACAAGGCCTATCACGCAGGGAAGATCAAGTTGAAGGTCAAGCGCGGCCAATCGTTCAGGGCGGAAGCCTTCATGGGCATCATGCGTTGGACATTGCTCGATCGCGTGCGCAAGGCGCATCCCGGCTTGCCTGTTGAGAACACCTACGGCTATCTGACGAAGAACACGCGCATCGCCATGGGACTCCCCAAAGCGCATTGCGTCGATGCCTACTGCATTGCGGGAAACCTCAAGGCCGTACGAAGAGGCGTCCACCTCTATCAGCGACAGGTGCGCAAGCACAACCGTCAGATTCACAAGTGTACGGTGCTCTCGAAGACGCTTAAGGACGGCACGAAGATCGGATACCGAAAGCTCAATCAAACACCGCATCTGGTCAAGAACTTCAGGCTCTTCGACAAGGTGAGATGTCTTGGGAAAACCGGCTTCATCTTCGGGCGAAGATCGTCCGGTTACTTCGATGTCCGTAGACTGGACGGCGTAAAGCTTTCTTCCGGCATCAGCTACAGGAAGCTCACGCTTCTCGAAAAGAGAAGCACCTATTTAACCGAACTTAGAAAGGAGGACGGCGCTTCCTCCCCTGTCTAAAAGACAGAGGTTTCCGCGCCGAATTTCTATGAACGATAACCTCTATCGTGAGTTCGAACGGGTTTGCGCGCTCTTCTTCGAAGATCTGGACAGATTTGTCCAAGCTTCCGAAGCGGAAGTCAAACCGATGCTGTTCGACGACCTGCGTCGTCTGACCCCCTTGGCCCAAGACGAGAACGGCAAGCGTGATCCTGTTTTTCTCAAGCAGCTTCGCAACCGCCTGCCGCCCGTCGACGTGAGTCACGCCCTCTGGGATCGGCTCATTTGGGATTGCCATTTCGCCGAGGCTCTGCTCGATCAACTTGACAGCCATCCGGTTGCCAAGAGGATTGTCGAAGAGTTCCGGCAGAAGGCAAGAACAGCCGTCGATGCCATCGACGCTGCAGGCTACGGCGCAATGGATGAATTGGATCAACCATTCTTCCGAGTGCGTTGAAAACGAGGCAACGATGCCGCTCAGACGAGCGGTAGTCGTCATTCCACCCTGACGGGGACATCAATCCCCGCACGGGCATGGTGTCCTCTTTTCTTTTTGGAGAACATCATGGTTCAAGTTGACTTTTGCAATCCTGCCAACAACGAGACGCCCTTAGCGTCGCTCTCATTTCTCGTACATGCGCATCTCGAAACCATTTCGGGCTGGGTCGATGACTTTGAAATGGGCGCTGTCGCAGTTGCAAAGAAGCCTGTGGCATTCGATGTCGCACTCACTCACGTTTGCGATTGGGAAACCTACGACGCAATGCAGGCGGACTGGGGCTTTGCCGAAACCATCCTCAAAGCTACGTCTGGTCTGAAGCTCGGTGATTCGCTCATCGAGCGTCGGCTTCGCGACGATCTCATCGCGCTAACCGCTTTGGTGCGCGTGATGACGGCGTTCTTCGAAGTCGTTTCTGACGACATCGACGCCTACATTCACAATTAACTTGTTTCAACCCGTTGGGGCCACATCCCCGACGGAGATGCGGCCCTCTTTTCCAGGAGTCGCATCATAGGGTACTACTCGGATGTTTCGCTCGTCCTCAAGAAGGACGACTTTCCCAGACTTCAAGCCCTTTCTTCCGTGTGCAAAAGCGACTACGTTGCCTATGCCGATGACGTCAAGACGTTCACGCGTCGGGACGGGAAGGACTGGGTGCAGTTGATCTGGGCGGATGTCAAATGGTATCCGGAGTTCGATGAGGTCAAGGTGATCCTTGACTTCATTGCCGGCGTTCCGCATGAGCTCATCGTGCGCGGCGAGGACGGCGATCTCGATCATGAGAACTCGACCAGTCTTCCCGACATGTTTTGGGCTTAACGACCAAAGCAAATTTTTCAACCCTTATGGGGACATCAATCCCCGTGCGGGCGAGATGTCTCCTCTCTCTTTTGGAGGTATCTCAAAATGTCTGAAGTCGTTGCTGAAAGCGTGCAAACGCAATCCGACGGAACGCTTTGGGCCATCACGGTGCAAACGGTCGACGAAGGTGATTTCGGTTTCGAAGTTGAGTCTCAGGTCAAAGACCCGGATTCGATTTCGTGGAAGTCGCTCGATGTCGTCGGCCCCTTCAAGCGCCTCGCCGAGGCGATTGAGGCGGCGGAAAGGCTCTTCAAGGGCCATACGCTTTTGCTCGTTTGAGTCCGGAAATTTTTCAACCCTTATGGGGACATCGCTCCCCGAAAGGGCATGGTGTCCCCAATCATCATTGGAGGCATCATCATGCAAATTTGCGACAGCAATATCTTTTTGAAGGATAAAGACGCGGTCTTCGGGGCGCTCTTGAACTGTTTGACTTTGATCGACTTGTTCGAGACTCTGCCATCCGTTAATGCAGTGGTGGACAGCTGCGCCGATAGTTTGGACGAGGAGGGCTTTGTCTTTCTTCGTGCTGATCTGGAAGCCGTTGTTCGTGACGAGCTGGAGTTTCACCTGGTTCGTCATGAAGCGCCGTGGTTCTCGTCCGGCATCAAGGCCGAACTCAAGGCCCGGGGCGAGCCCGTTGAGCTCAATGAGGTGCTAGACGCTGCATTCGCCGAATGGGTCGAGGAGATCAAAGATCTCGTTCGAATCCATGGAGAACGCGAAGCTGTCAATTGCCTGGAAGAGCTTGGCGGCCCGGATCGTGGCTACTTCTACGCCGCTGATTCGGATCCTGATGCGGTCATCGCATCGTGGCACCGCGTAGGCGTCTTTGCCAATTAATGCGTTTAAGAACCTACACCATCTTTAGGAGGAACTATGGTTCGAAAACGCAGCAGGAAATCAAGCCGTGTCGACTATCGTCAGTCAATTCAACCCAACGACTATCTCTCTGTTGCCAGTGGTCTTGTAGAGATTTTCCGGTTTCTAGCCGACGGATCACTCATGATGGCATGCGGTATCGTTGTTGGGTTAGCATTAGGACAAGCGGTCGGAAATATGGAGTCTAAAACTACTCTTACATTTGTCAGTGGAGGACTCTTCGTGCTCGGCATCATTTTCCGACTGATTGGTCGATTTTTGGAGGCTTGGGATGTCCGTCATCGCTAAATTCATGCTTTCGGCGACGGCCATTGAAACGGTAATCGTGGCCGCAGGCATTTATATTTGGTTTTGCTTGGATCTTAGTGAGTATGTTCGGAACGTACTACTTTTTGTCTCTGTTCCGATGTTATTCGCTTGGTTTTTGAGCTGTTTTACAACTATTTACGTCATGCGTAAAAGCTGATGTAATCTGTTAACCCCCGGGGGAATGTCTTCCCCATGGGGGACGATGTTCCCCCTTTTTTTCAAAGGAGAACATCATGTTCCAACTTCAAGAACTCGACCAGATCAAAGCCGCCGTCGACAAGCTCGATCATTGGGATATCGCCATGCCGTCCGCAACGGACGATGACGAGCTCCAATTCGAGCTGACGCCAAGCGTTTCGTTCTACGACGCCAAGATCATCGTGTCCGTCACCAGCTTCAACGCCTTCGCCAAGGAGGTTGTCGCGCTGGCCGATGGATTCGACCCCGACTACGAGGCCAGCCTCTGGATCGGGCCGGATGGTCATGGTGCCAACGGTGCCCCGTATCACATCCGCGACATCCTGGATGACATGGATGCCGTCCAAAGTGCGTACAACGAACTGGCTGACGCCTTCCGTCCGTTTGTGACAGAGTTCTGATTCTTTTCTTTCTTTCAACCCTGCAGGGGCTTCTCCCTTGCGGGGGAAGCCTTGCGATTTTCTTCGTGAGGTAAAATGAAATTAAACGAAGACCAGATCGATGTGTTGTTGAGGCGTACTGCCGATGCAATGCATTTGGTTGGGGTAGGAGGGATCATCGCCAGTGTTTTTGATGACGCTACGATTGGGCTCTCGCTACTCGGTTTCATGTTCTTTACGGCTGGATGCTGCATCGAACTATGGAGGATCAAATGACCCACCTTATCGGGTATGCCCTTTTCGGAATCATTGTCTTTTGCTTCAGTCTGTACCTTCTCCATTTGAGAAAACAGCTTGAAGACAAGAGTGAGACCGAGTGAGAACCGATCCTTTCTGGAAAGAGTGAATCGTCTTTCCATCATCTTTCAACCCTATGGGGAACATCTTCCCCAAGGGGCAGGCGTTCCCCTTTTTATTTCAACTAAGGAGAACACCTTGCTTAAAAATAAAGAAATTGAAACAATCGTCAACACCGTCGACGGGCTCGGTCAATGGAGCAGCGTCTGTGTTGCGTCAAACTATGACGGAAGTGATATGCGGATCTTCTGCTTCGCGCTCAACGATGGTAACGTTTATGACTATGAAGTAAACATCGAAGCGTCCACTTTCCAGTCGTTCGTCAAACAGGTCATTGAAAAGGCCGAGGCTTTCAATCCCGAGGCCGAGCTCTATCGTCATCTCGATGATCACAAGCTCAATTTCGATGAAATCGTTGACGAGATCATGCGAGCTGATGAGGCATTTGGTCGGCTAGCCGACAGGTTCCGCCGCTTGCTTCGTCGTTCTTCGAGTCGATCCCGCCGCTGATTTCGTTTTTTTTCACCCCATGGGGAACTTCTTCCCCAAGGGGCAGGCGTTCCCCCTTTTTATTACAAAGGAGAACGCTATGTTCGACATCAACTTCATTCGCTACGACGCTAACCATCGTCAACGCATCGTCGTGGACTATCAAGATCACCGCGATGACACGGTTGAGGAAACGGCAAAGGCTTTCGGTCTTCGTGTTCTAACCTGCAACCATGCAGTTGCCGACATCTTCGGCGTCGACGTTGAGGCCGATGAAAACGTCCTGCGCTCCGCGCAGCTTGAAGCCATCAACACTGGCGAGCATGTTTTCTTCATCGAATTCGGCTCGCATAGCAGTGATTGGTTCAAGCTCCGCCTTGTACGTCCTGCCTGGAACTTCGACTCCGGATTCTCTGGAATCATCGTCGTGCCGCATGACGCCTGGCTCGAAGCCATGCCTCGAAAAACCTACGCCAAGCGCTTTGTCCATCAAAAGCTTTGCGAAACGTTCATCGAACGCGTGACGGCCAACCTTAACGGCTGGGTTTATGAGGCCCGCGCCGAAACGGATGACGGCTGTTTCTGCTTTCCTGGTTTCTTGGATCAAGAAGAAGCTTTGGCTGCGGCCATGGCGGAATTTCCAGACATCAAGTATCGGGAGGAGGACTTCGCCGCCATAACGACTTACACGCTTCGCAAGAAGCGTCAATAATCGTCAGCCTTATCTGACAATCGGCCCAACGAAGGGACGTGCATGCCCTTCGGGGTCGTGTTGCGTCCTGATGTTGGGTTTTCTTTTTTTTCTTAGGAGATAAACCATGACATCAACCAACTTTCTCAAAAGTCTGACCATTACCGCTGCGGCGTTGGGCAGCAAATTCGGGGTTCCGGTCTATGTGGGCGGCGAGACTGCCAGCACTGACGGACGTTCGATTAGGCTTCCCGATGTCGAAGGCGTTGAGACGATAGGCAGGAATGAAATCCTGGGCTACCTCGTGCACGAATGCGGTCATATCCGTTTTACGAATATGTCTTCCACAGGGGATACGCCTCTGGAGCGTTCGCTTGTCAATGCGCTCGAAGACGTGCGCATTGAACACGAGATGGCCAACGTCTACGGCGGAGCACGCGCACTTCTATTTGATCTGCACAAGCCCCTCCTGGCCTCGTTGTCGGCCAATGTGAAAGAGCAACCGCTTCCTGCGTGCCTAGGGCTCTACCTCTGCAGCGCAGGGGCGGAACTCATGGGCAACTACAGCCTTCCCGACGAGACGCAAGCCTTCCGAGATCGTCTTGAGAAGGAGTTCGGCAATGCTCTCGTGAACCAAATTGACGACTGCCTCAAGGCAGTACCGTCAATGAAGTGCACGGACGATGCCAAACAGATTGTGAAGCGGATCCTCAAGCTCCTTGAGGATCAGGCTAAACAACCGGATGGGCAATCGGGTAAAAACGAAGACAAGAAGCAGGGTCAGCAGCAAAAGCAGCAGAACTCCAAGGCTTCACAATCTTCGAAATCCGATGCTGGCTCTGACTCTATCAAGAGTCAAGCCGACAAGTCTTCTTCCAGCCAAAAAACTTCCGAGCAATCGGAAGCAAAAGCCGGCGGAAAGCCCTCTGGTTCCGATGGATCGAACGAAGCGAGAAGTCAAAACGACTCGTCTTCCAAAGATTCTGACGATGCACAATCTGCGTCCCAGTCGCAGTCTGAGTCTCAGTCCCAAGCCGGCTCTTCCTCTTCCCAAGCAGGGAAAAAGAAGAATGGTTCGGATGCTGCCCAAAAGGTACTCCAAGCCACAGAGAAGGACTTGAAGGATCTGAATCGGTTCGACATTTCGTCCTCTGTCAAGAAGCAGATCAATCAGGCCATGCGCAAGCATGCCCCTGCTGATCCCAACACTTCAGAGGCCGTCATGGTTCCTGCGCCGTCGGATCGTTGTCCGAATCTGAGCACCTGTCGCAAAGAAGGGCGAATTGAACAGGCGAAAGCCGATTCAACGTATGCCCGTCGAGCGCTTCAAGGCTTGATTCAGACGCGTACCCGCGCTTCCACCCGAACGGCAACGTCCGGCGCGAAGCTGTCGGTGCCGAACATGGCTCGTCTGGCGACCTGGAATCTGCGCGTTTTTGAAAAACGCGCGGAACGAAAGGCCGTCAACACTGCGGTGAACATTCTGCTGGACATGTCCGGCTCCATGAGTCTTGCGCAGGAAACAGCCATCAGGGCTGCACTGGCGCTCACGATGTGTCTCACGACGTTTAAGCACGTGAACCCGGCGTTAAGCGTGTTTGGCGGCACAAAAAGTGTTCACACCGTTTTGCCCCATGGACAGCGTCTTCTTCGCAAAGCGGAGGATACGATTGCCCGTTTAAAGGCATTTGGTGGAACGCCGCTGGCCGAGGCGATGCTCTCGGGCACCATCGCTCTAAGCCAGACACGCGAAGAGCGCAAGGTAATGATCGTCGTGACTGACGGCATACCTGATGACATCCCGCCGACGATTTCGTTGATCGAAAAGCTCCAGAAAAGTGGAGTGATTGTGATCGGAATCGGAATTGGGAAGTATCAGTGTGTCGATCAGCTCTTCAAGCATTACATCTCGATTGACCAAGTGGAGGAACTTCAGACGAAGTTCTTCCAGGTAGCGCGAGAACTTTTTGTTTAACCCCCAGATCCCAAGCGGGACTTCCTCAAGCCCCGTTTTGGGATGGGGAAGTCCTTTGGGAATTTTTTTCCTAAAGGACTTATCATGATCGTCATGAATTTTGACAAACACACCGTCAAGCAGGCAGCCGCCGGACGCTGGGCCGAAATCTTTTCTGCTCTTGCTCCTCAGCTCAAGCTTGCTCAAGCGCATCCCGGCAAGCATTGCCCCTGTCCCGTACACGGTGGAACCGACGGATTTCGTCTGTTCCCCGGATATGAAGAGAGGGGTAATGGCATTTGCAATACCTGCGGTGCCAAGTCCGATGGCTTTCAGATGCTCATGTGGATACATGAGTGGTCATTCCCGGAAACCATCGAAAAGGTAGGCCGCTATCTTGGACTGCAGCCGGAGGCTTCTCAGATCACGCCGCTTTCCACCGAATCGACACGACACGAAGAGGCCCCAACGGATGTGTACGAAGGTGAAGTGATCTTCATTGGCAAGAAGAACCTGCGCCGCTCGAACGGCACGCCGGCTACCGTATTCACCATCAAGGTGAAGGACGAAGCAGGGCGCGTCTCCACGTGCATGGGAACTGACTTGAATCGTGCATCGACCGAAGTCAAGCTCAGGAAAGGGCATGCGGCTCGCATCATCCGTCTGGGCGTGCGTGAAGTCACCCTTCCCAATGGTCAAAAGGTCAATAAAACATTGTGGAACATTGAGCGGCTTGAAAAAGCCGACGTGCCGAAGCATGTTTTATCTGCTCCTGTTGAACCCCAAAAGCATGACAAGCGCCAGACGGCAATTGATCATCTTTGGGATGCGGCTCGTCCGCTTCTGGCACCTGAAGATACTCAGAGCACGCCGGTGGAGCAGTACCTTTTGAACAGAAGCATTGACGTTCTGTCTTTACCTTCGATGCCGGACACCATTCGGTTTATCCCTTCGGCGTTCTACAGGAACGAAGAAACAGGAAAAACCGAGTCCTATCCGGCTATGCTGACTGCCGTTCGCGATCTTGGCGGTCGCCTGGTCACGGTGCACCGAACCTTTCTAACCGAAGACGGTTGGAAGGCACCGGTAACGACGCCCAAGCGCCTCATGGCGTTGCCCGAAGGTTCAACCATTTCGGGTGCGGCCATTCAGTTCGGCGAGCCTGAAGACGTTCTCTGTATTGCAGAGGGCGTGGAGACAGCTCTTTCCGTTCTGCTTGGTACCGGGTATCCGTGTTGGGCTGCGATCTCTGCCAACGGAATGACGGAAGTTCTGATCCCTCAAAAGGTCAAGACCGTCCTGATTTTCGCTGACAAGGATCGTACCGAAACGGGTGCGATGGCTGCTGAAAAATTGCGTGCAAGACTAGCTCTTGAAGGCAAGCTCGCAGTCATCATCCAAATCGCAGATGCTATTCCTGAAGGTTCGAAAGGGCTCGATTGGAACGACATTCTGCGTACTAAAGGAGCGGCAGCTTTTCCTGTTCGGAACAGCATAGCCGCATCTTCCATTCCTTGACGTTCTCTCCGCCGTGAACGACGGAGATTCTCTACTGTGTCAGCAGCATGCGCTGCTGATCACTTCGGTGGATTCCTGCTGCTGATTCGGCGCCGGTTTTTTAGACCGACCCGGATTCACTTGAGCCTGAGCATTCTTCTCAGACTCCCCACAGGCTAACGAGCTTCGTCCGCGCTCTTTGATGTTTATCGCAGCCACAACGTCCGCGTTTCCCTGATGTCCGCAGGAGACGCATTTGAAAAACGCCTGCGTCTTGCGATTGTCTTTGGAAACACAGCCGCATATCGGGCAGGTGCGACTTGTATTCTGCGGCGGCACCGTATGTACGTGTCCGCCAAGTCTCAACGCCTTCCAATCAAGCTTGGAGAAAAACATCCCCCAACCCTGATCGAGAATGGAACGGTTGAGACCACTCTTTTGTGCAACGCAAGTGCCGTGCTCCTCAACAGTTCCCTTCGCGGATGCCGTCATGTTCTTGATCTTCAAGTTCTCTCTGAAAATCTCTGCGTGGTTCTTGCAGATATTCAGCGAGACCTTTTCGATGAAATCACGACGGACATTGGCGATATGCTGATGAAGCCTTGCAATCGCGGCCTTCTGTTTGCGCCAATTCTTCCCGAACTTCTGCATTCTTGCGAGCCTGCGCTGCATCCAAGCAAGCTTTTTCAGCTGCTTCTTGAGTGCGCCGCACGGCTCGAAGAACGTGCCGTCGGAAAGCGTGCAGAAACGGACGCATCCCATGTCGATGCCGACACTGTCGCCGGCATGTTTGGGAGGCGCCATTTCGTACTCGGTTTGGATAGAGACGTGCCATCCGTCGGCCTGTCGGGAAACCGTCACATTCTTGGCCTTGCCTTGAATGAAGCGGCTTCGCTTGTATTTGACCCAGCCGATGCACGGCAGATAAATCTGCCGTCGTCCTTCGTCAATCTTGAAGCCCTGCGGGAAGCGGAAGGAGTCCGTTGTCACGAACTTCTTGTGCTTCTTTGGGAAGGCCGACAGACCTTTGAAGAACTTCTGGAAGCCGCCCATCAGATCCTTCAGCGATTGCTGGAGAACCTGAGAGTGTGTTTCCTTGAGCCAGGGATTCTGCTCCTTCCAAACCAGCAGTTCGGAGCAAAGCTTTGGATAGCTGAGATGGAAGGCGGGATCCGCTGCACGACGCTCTTCGTTCCAGGCAAGCCCTTGGTTGTACACCCAGCGCGTGCAACCGGCGAAGCGGGACATCTTTCTGTCCTGAGCTCCGTCGGGTTTCAGTTTAAACGAAAAGCCTTGGCGAATAATCATGCCGATATTATACTTGGTCTTTCGAAAGGAGACACGATGCAAATCACCGAATTCCGTAGGGGAAGACACTGTGTATTCATGATGCACGTACATTTGGTCTTTGTGACCAAATACAGGTGCGCACGCTTTTCAGCAGATCAACTTGGATTCCTGAAAGACATCTTTGAGAGCGTCTGCAAGGACTTCAATGCAGAGCTGGTTGAAATGAACGGCGAGCGGGATCACGTGCACCTGCTGGTGAACTATCCTCCCAGTGTTTCCGTTTCGAAGCTCGTCAACAGCCTCAAGGGCGTGTCGAGCCGAATGCTTCGAAAGCAATCGCAGGCCCGGTTCGAAAGATGCTTTGGATCATGTCTGTGGTCGCCTTCGTATTTTGCCGCCAGTTGCGGCGGAGCTCCGCTCTCGATTATCAAGACATACATCGAGAATCAGGAGACGCCGGATTAATCAGAACCTCGCGGCTTATATCTCCGACCTGAAGGACGGAGCTTTACGCCGCAATTTGGTAAGGGCCGATCCCTTGCGGGGCCGATGATCATTTCGATGGTCTGACGCCTTTCACTCCAGTAGGGAGACTTATTTCCCTGCTGGGGGATGAGTCTCCCTTTTTTTTATCTCTATAGGAGACTCATCATGCAAACGATTATCCTCAACGACATCCGCGCATTTGCTGACGCCGTCAAGAAGTGCTTCCTTCAACTCAAGAGCCATCACTCTGCCGTGATCGCTCGCCAGAACAAGGCAGAACTTCAGGCTTGGAGCAATCAGCTTCACGAGGCCCACGTCGAGCTGCGTCAGTCCTTCATGCGACTTCCTTCGGAATTGAGCATGGACGACCCCGACGTGGTCGAAATCGTGAAGGCAATGACCTCCATTGCCAAGATGGCCAACGAATGCCGAGAAGCCACTGTGCTTGCTTGACTCTTTTCAAGGGAAACCATGTTCCGGGAAGAGGGCATGGTTTCACTCCCTTTGAGGAAACCATGATTCATTCATTCAAGCATAAGGGGCTCAAGGCATTCGCCAGCAACGGCACAACAACGGGCATCAACCCGTCTCATGCCAAGAAACTGCGCAAGCTCTTGGGAACGCTTCAACAGGTTAGACACCTGGGCGAACTCTCGAATGGGTTTGGGCTTCACCGCTTTCACTCATTTCGAAATGCAGCGCCCAACTCCGTGTGGGTCATTCGCGTTTCTCCGCAATGGCGGTTGCTGTTCCAATGGGATGGCAACGCACGGAAGGTGATCAACCTTGACTATGTCAACTACCATTGACATCGTCCTTGTCAATGCATAAAGCCTCGGACAGCAATCCCAATAGGGTTGCTCCGAGGCTTTTTGCTTATCTAACGGGCCGTAAAACCTCTCCATTCATGGGGAGGATATAAGGCCCAAATGGGCATTTGGTTGTAAAGCACGCATTCTTGAAGGAAGTGTGCCATGATGTTCATATGAAGATCACCTGCGCCTTTCAATACGAACTCTACGTTGACGAGCCCCGACGTGCGGCCTTGAACCGAAACGCCGGTTGCCGCAGGTTTGTCTTCAACAAGGCGTTGGGGATCCAAAACGAGCGCAAGTCTAAAGGTGAAAAGCTTCTCACCTACAAGGAGCTCGCCCACGAGTTGGTGCTCTGGAAAAAACAACCCGAGACCGCCTTTCTTCGAGAGGCGATGTCCCAACCGCTCCAGCAGGCCCTGCGCGATCTCGATCGCGCCATCGGCGACAGCTTCCGTCCCAATAGCGATCCGGCACACAAAGGGTGGCCGAAGTTCAAGGCGAAAGACATCGGTGACGGCTTTCGGATTCCGCAATTTGCTCCTGAACACATCGACGATGCCAACGGGCGAGTCAAGCTCCCGAAGATCGGCTGGATTCGATACCGCAGAACGCGTCCCATCGAGTTCGAGTGTGCGGACGGGATGCTCGTTCCCGGTGTCGTGAAGCAGATTCACGTCAGGAAGGACTGCGGCCACTGGTTCGTGATCTTCACGGTTGAGTTCGAAGTCAAGGTCCCCGACATGAAGGCGCTCGATGTTGGAATCGACGTCGGCGTCGTGCATGCCGTCGCGACGAGCGACGGACGATTCTACGATCTCGACACGGCGAAGATTCGCTCGATCGAGAAACGCATTGCGGGCTTGAAACGCAAGCTTTCGCTCAACCAAGAGTCGCGAAAGAAACTCGCGAAGTTGGGACTGGCGGAGGCTTTTGACAAGAAGCAGCCGAGTCGCAAGCGGCGTCGGCTCAAGGAGAAGCTTCAAAAGCTATATCGAAAGATTCGTTGCATTCGACAGGATTTCAACAGGAAGACGGCGCATGCGCTCGCGCAGGAGTACGGCTGCGTGTACGTCGAGGACCTGAAGGTGAAGAACATGACGGCGTCCGTCAAGGGCACCGTTGAGAACCCCGGCAAGAATGTGAAGCAGAAAAGCGGGCTCAACCGCGCCATCCTGCGCACGGGGTTCTACAGTCTTCGCCAAGCAATCGAATGGCAACTTCTGAAAGTGGGTGGTGTGGTGATTCCCGTCGATCCGAGAGGGACGAGCATCACCTGCCCGCACTGTCAGACCAGGGACAAACGCAACCGCCCGACGCAGGCGATTTTCAAGTGCGTCAACGAAAGTTGCGGCTTCAAAGCGAATGCCGACGTGGTGGGCGCCCTGAACGTGTTGAGGAAGGGCCGGACAGGCCCGAGTGCACACAACAAAAAGCACATCGCCCATGTAGTGAGTGTTGGGGAGCAAGGCTTTCGGCCTAAGGACTCGATGCCATCAATGGGAACCGCCCTTGAACCACGAGACCGCGTGGTTCAAGGAATCCCCGCCCTTTAGGACGGGGAGGAAGTCAACTGGCGGGTGAGAGGCTATGATTTCAAGGACGATCAACTTTTCGCTGCAGATGTGCCATGAGCGAATCCGACGACAACTGGGATCTACCTGTTTTTTCTCCCGATTCCGAGGAGCAGGAGAACATCGAGCTCGACTTTCTCCCTGTCATCCCGGAGTGGATTCATAAGGAATGCAAGCGCAGGGCCCGCGAGCAGTGGGAGGCCATGCTTCCCGTGACAGGCTTTGATGAGGATTCCAAACAATACCACCCGGCTCAGGAACCGGTGACATCTGTCACTGAGGAACAATTACGAGGCGTGCAGATCGTCCAGGCGCTTTACCAAAAGCCGCTTGTCAGTCCGACCGGCGAAGTCGTAGAGCTTAATGACGACATACTAGCCTGGTGGGCGGAATACAGCAGCCAATGGACTTTTTTCCCTGGCAAGGGAGAGTTGGAGGAGGCGCAGCAACTCGTGGCGGAGTTCTTCCAGGATGGGGAGCGATTCACCATGCAGCGCTGGTTTGAATACCTGGTCGAAACCGACGAACCTCGAAAGCCAGCGAAGACTATCCGTCTCAATTGAGGCAATTTGAGAGCTTGTTCTCGCATCGACCCGAATCGAGGACATCGCCTCAATTCGCCTTGAAGTGAGGAAACAAATCCAGTCAAACATCTAAGACAAGGAAACTCGACACCCATGGCAAGGCCAGTAGCACACCAGCGCAGTAGTGCTCAAGCGTCTGACCGCCGACAAGTTCGTCATATGTCGGCATATTCAACATAAGGATGTCTATGTTGAATATCTAGACAATAGATAGTTGCTATCTAGCAGTCTCAAATGCACGCCCAAAAGCGCAAGCGGGGTCCCCTTTCGGAGACCCCGTTTCCGTTGGCTAAGAAGCCATTAACGCTTGCGGGAAGCAATCACCCAAGCAACGCCGATAATGATGGCGAGACCCAAAAGCCCCAGCCAATCGACGCCTCCGCCGGACATGACGACAACAAAATCGCCGTACCAAACGAAGTTCGCCTGTGCTAAACTTCCTAACAAGGAAAAGAATGTTGGTGTCATCCTAATTTCCTTTCAATGACTTAGCCCGGTGTTGGTAGCACTGGGCTTTGTCGTTTTTGAACCCCTTTCGGGGACCCCTTCCGATGCCGAAGGCTCGTCATCGAAAATTTCGTGAGCTTGGCCGGAGAAGCGGGGTGGATTTCAGAATGGCGTTCGCAAGCAATCCTTGCTTCCGATATTTTGCCAGAGACGTCGAGACAATGCCTCGTGCGCAAGTGGGGTCCCCTTTCGGAGACCCCGTTTCCGTTTGACAGAAGTCGTTAACGCTTGCGGGAAGCAATCACCCAGACGACGCCGAGAATGGCGACAAGGATGCAAATCCAAGGCCAATCGACGCCCCCGCCTGACATAGCTAAACTTCCTAAGACCGCGTTCCACGGACTTCCGAGATGAACCTTTTTTTGACACTCGCCTCTGTTTCGTTCCTGCTTGCTATAAGCCTTCTGCAAGCACATTGCTTACAGGAGGTCACATGCAAGCAAAAAATCTTAAAAAACAAGCAGCTGCAAAAGCGAGGAGCGCGGCCCTAACGCCAGCTCAAAGATCAAAAATCGCAGCTAAAGCGGCCCTTAAAAAGGCTGGGTATCCAAGTGCAGAATACGTCGGCACGCTCTCTTTAGGAAAGCTCTTCAAAAAAACCTGTTGCCAAGCTGAATGTTCTATGGAAGAGCTGTTCAATGGCCAATTGAGCTTTGCTGACATTGAGGCTGAACAATTCCTTCAGATTCCTCGGACTCATGCTGATCGTCGCGTGAATGCCATGGATCGCTTGACAGATGACGTAAGGAACCGCGCGTAAAGCTACCGATATTTTGCCAGAGAGTCCGAAAGGAAGCGTCCTTCGATGGCATGCCCGAAAGCACAAGCGGGGCCCCCTTTCGGAGACCCCGTTTCCGTTCGACAAAAGTCGTTTAACGCTTGCGGGAAGCAACCCAAGCAAAGCAGACAATGACGGCGAGGCCGCAAAGCCCCAACCAGTCAACGCTGCCGTCGGACATGACGATGGTGATGTCACCAGTCCAAACGATTTGCGCTTGTGCTAAACTTCCTAACAAGGAAATGAATGTGGCTAGCATCCTGATTTCCTTTTAGAAGACTCAGCCCGGTGTTGGTAGCACTGGGCTTTGTCGTTTTTGAACCCCTTTCGGGGACCCCTTCCGATGCCGAAGGCTCGACATCGAAAATTTCGTGAGCTTGGCCGGAGAAGCGGGGTGGATTTCAGAATGGCGTTCGCAAGCAATCCTTGCTTCCGATATTTTGCCAGAGACGTCGAGACAATGCCTCGTGCGCAAGCGGGGTCCCCTTTCGGAGACCCCGTTTCCGTTGGCTAAGAAGCCATTAACGCTTGCGGGAAGCAATCACCCAAGCAACGCCGATAATGATGGCGAGGCCCACAAGCCCCAGCCAATCGACGCCTCCGCCGGACATAGCAACATTGAGAACAATGTCGCCGTTCCAAACGAAGTTCGCCTGTGCTAAACTTCCTAACAAGGAAATGAATGTTGCGAGCATCCCGATTTCCTTTAAGAAGACTCTGCCCGGTGCTGGAAACACCGGGCTTTGTCGTTTCTACACCCCTTGCGGGGACCCCATTCCGACGCCGAAGGCTCGGCATCGAGAATTTCGTGAGCCTGGCCGGAGTTGTGGGGCGGAAGGGCTGGTTCGCAACTTCCCTGCTACCGATATTTTGCCAGAGAGTCCGAAAAGACGCGTCCTTCGATGGCATGCCCGAAAGCGCAAGCGGGGCCCCCTTTCGGAGACCCCGTTTCCGTTGGCTAAGAAGCCATTAACGCTTGCGGGAAGCAACCCAAGCAATACAGACAATGACGCCGAGAGGCGTGCCGGTCGTCTTGGGGTTGGCGCGCGATCAAGGCACCTTGTATTCGAAGTTGTGGCAACCGCCGCAGTAGTTGACGCCGGCCTTGTGGCCTTTGTGGCATTCTGTGCACGGGAGTGCGCCTTCGTGCTGCGCATGCGGATTGGTTTCGTAGCGGCCTTCGGTCTTCTTGATCATGGTGTTGTAGTTGCCGTGGCAGTCGACGCATACGTCGTAGTCGCCGCTGGTCTTGATCTTCATGTCGGGCGTATGGCACGACTCGCATTTGAGGCCGCGCTCCACATGGCGGTCGGCAAGGAACTTGCCGTCGGCCGCGGAGGCTGCGGCGGCCGCTGCGATAAGCGCCGCGCCCAGAATGGCATTGCTAAACAACTCCCCTCTAAAGAGGGAAGGTTTCGATTTGGCCGAGGCTTTTCTCCTCGTGGGTAGCCCCCGATTTGCTGTCACTTCGACCACGAAATCCTTTCTGACGCAGTCCTTGTACGGCGAGGGACGGAATCCCCCGCCGTCGGAACCTCCTGAACTCGCGCTCAGTGATCCCTTCTCGGGCTTGAATGACTACGACACCGGCGTCAAGCCAGGCTGTTACTCCGGCTAAAACGGCCTCTCGGATCCGTTTCGGGGCGTAGGTTTGTTGATCAAGGTCTGCATACAGCAGGTTCACGCAGGCCGCTGCATCGCGGTCGATCCAGCAGACGCCGGTTCGATCACCGAGCTGTACGCGGCGCTCCCAGAGTTCGTGTTTGACAAAGCGTCCCGTCAACAGATTGTGTTGAGTGGGCTTGAGCTTCCTTGGCGATACAACCTTTACCTGCAAACCGGCGCTTTCAGCCTTGCTCGTCAGTTGGGTGTAGAACGCCGCCGGAGCATATCGCCCGATGGACTTGCCGAACCGTCCCCTTTGGAACGCCTTGAAAGAGTTGTCCTCCACAATGATGGTGCCCGCATGGCCCAGAAGCCAGTTGCAGACTTCGCCGTGCTCACGCTTGCGCGTGGCCGCCGCAAGGCGATGGATCTCCGCGAGTTCGGCTCGGAGCTTTTCATAGTGCTTCGAGAAACGCCACTGAAGCCATCCAGACTTCACCTTCAGAGACTTCCGCTTCTTGCCATGACGAACCACGTCAACCGTTTCATAGTTTTCGGGGTTCGTCGCCTGACGGCTTCGTTCCATCGCACGCTGGATCTTGCGCACGGCACGGTGATCCGTGTCGGCGTTGGGCGCGATCTGCACTTTGGCAATCTTTCCGTCCTCAGTCGCGTATGTGAGCGATCCTAGGCCGGGGTCGATCGCCATGCGCAGATCCTTGCCGGCGTAGGCATGCTTCAGAGGGCTTGTGCCTTCCGCGATGAGCTGAAGGTCAAAGCACTCCTTGCCCTTACGGACGTTGCGCACAATGCGGCAATACTTCACCTTGCGGGGCTTCGCGGGATCCGTCGGATCCTGAAGAGCCCGGGTGAGCCAGTCGTCGTGCTTGTTGATGCGGACGCGGTACGTATGGCCGGCAAACTTGAAGACCGACTTTTCGGCTTTCCAGATGATTCCGGTTTTGTTGGTCTTGCCTTCAACCGAATGCAGACCTCGCTTGGAGCTGATGAATCTTGGAGAGCCGTCCTTGTAGATGTGGCGTTCCACCGAGATCCAGGCCCTAGAAGCGATTTTTTGACATTCGTTGATGCCAAGAAGATGACCTCGCCCGGAGGCCTTTCGATGTTGAGCGACATCGGCATGGAAGTCGTATTCGCTCAAGCGAAAGCGAATGCGCAGATCTCGGAAAGCTTGTGTCCTTTCCTTGCCCTTCGGCATGACTCTTGCGGCTTGCCACTCGGGTGTTGCGCGCATTTGCTGAACACGATCCCATCCCCCGCCCATGACGGCGTTCTGAAGGTTGCAGCCGAAGCTGAAACTCTTCCTAAGCCATCGGCGTTCATCGCTTCCGGTAATGATCGGAAGGGTGATGATGAAGGATTTCGTGCTCATGGAAGAACCTTAGCACAGGGTTGCGAAATGAGCGTCCCTTGCGCAGGGGCGCTTTCGGGTATGGATGAGTGCCGCATTCCTCCATCCGAATGAATTCGGAGGCTTCCTGCGGCTGTTTCTGTGAACAATGCCTCGAGCTGCTCCTTGTCAAGAGGAGACAGACACATGCAGATCACCGGCATCATCGGCGCGATGGACGTCGAAGTCGCGATTCTTCGCAGCATGATGAAGAACGCCCGCACCGAAACTGTCTCGGGCATCGACTTCATCATCGGCAGCCTCGAGGGCAGGCGCGTCGTCCTCGCACGCAGCGGCGTGGGCAAGGTCTTCGCGGCCCTCTGCGCCCAGACCATGATCCTCAAGGTCGGCACGGGTGCGGCGGTCGGCGAGTTCGTTCAGGAAGCTGCTGCCGGTCTTTGGGGCGACCGCAATGCCTTCGGAGAAGGCGTAGTCCGCAAAGAAGCTCGCGGGACCCTCGCCCTTTGGCCCGCCGGACGGACGGGAAGGGCGCCAGTTAACCGCACCCGTCACGTTCGACGCCAGAACTGTGTAAAAAAGGCTAGGGTGGTCCAGAGATCAGACGCTGGGAGAAAGTCAAAAGCCCGGCCTGATCAGACTATCAACGGAACATTTTGGGATTATAATCCCAAAAAAGCCGAACACTCTGGGAATATAATCCCAATATTTGCCAAATTGAAGACTTACCGTCGGGACGGTCAGGGATTTGGAGGGGCGTCAAATGCATTTGCTAAGCTCGCAGGCTCCGCCGGATCTTGGTCAATATTGTCAGGGGAGACAACTGTCACCGGAATGTTCGGATAGGCGCGAGAGAATGCTTGATTGAGGTGGAGTTGATTTTGTTGCCAGCCTTGCACTCAAAGGCAGCAATGGTGCCGTTCACAATCTCGATAAAATCCATCTCATGCTGCTTTTTGGTTCGCCAGAAATAGATTTCTCCGCCGTCTCGCCTGAAGGCATGGAGCTTTAAGCGTTCGGTGAAGAACAGGTTTTCCCAAAGAGCGCCCTTGTCTTCGCGTGCAGGCACAGGCGCGAAGTTCTTCAATAGCGCATTGCGAATTCCATTGTCGTAGAAATAGATTTTCTTACTGAGTTTGAGCTCTGCCGTTGGGTTTCTCGACCACGAAGGAACAACCTTCAAGATGAAACAGGAGGCCAATAAATCGACATAGCGTTCGATAGTCTTGTTTTGAATGCCAAGTTCGGAAGCGATGGAGCCGTAGCGGATTTCGAGCCCACGTTAGCTGCAAGGAACGTAACCAACTTCGTGAGATCGGTAGGCTTCCGGACTTCAGCCAGTTTGAACAGGTCCTTGTACAAAATGGAATCCGTGAAGTCGAGAAGATACTCTTTGGCATGGGCCGGATCATTGATTACATCAGGATGGCAACCATAGATCATGCGATCATTGATTTGGCGCTTGACTTCGATCCAGCTGCTGTGTTCGGCAAGTTCTTCCAGAGAAAGAGGCCAAAGGTTGTACGAATTGAAGCGGCCGGCTGCAGATTCTTTGAGATGGCCACCAAGGTCCAGGGCGCTGGAACCGGTTACGAAGATGCGCGAGTCCGTTGTGTTGTTATCGACTAAGCGCTTGATCACGCGGCCAATGTTCGGTACAAACTGCGCTTCGTCAATGATGACATTTGGGAATTGTTGCGTTAGCGTGAGAAATGTCTTCGGATCTGCAAGGATGCTCAGGTCGTCCTCATCTTCTCCGGTGAGCTTAATGAAACGCTGGTTCTGTACAAGATGATCGAGCATTGTACTTTTACCTACCTGGCGAGGACCGAGAATCAGCTCCGCTCGATTGCGGAGTGTGCCTCTTAAGATGGGGGCTTCGAGCTCGCGGCGAATGTAGGGAAAGTTGATCATGATGAGCTAACCTGCAGGTTTGGAACATTTTGGGATTATATTCCCAAAAGGGCGTGTAATTTTGGGATATGGTACCAGAAATTTACCAAAATTGAACGTCCGGGACCGTTGACACGCTGATGCTCAGACTTTCCGGGATTAAGCCTGAGGCCGAAGCTTCCATGCCGCATTGAAGCTCCCCTGTCTGAAGACAGAGGATTCACTTTGACCGTCAGACAGCTCTTTCAGGGGGCAAAGCCGCCTGAACGTCACCGTCCGTACAAAGTGTGCGCGGCAGACCTCTTTCCCGTTCCGCCTTGCTTCCGCAGTCGTCCACTTCTCAAGGAGAAGGGCTCGGTCGTGTCCGTTTTCAGTCACATGGCACGCCAGGAATGCGCTCATGACATCTCGTTGAACGAGCGTGTCGGTGTTTCCCCAACGATGCCACCTCTCCTTCAACGGCTTCTTACGATACGTATCCGTTTGCGGATCGTACTGCGACATCTTCAGCTTATAGGCATTGAGTTCGATCACCTCGCAGCCGGCACTTTCAGCCTTACGTTTGAGATGCTCTACAAACTCACCCATTCCCCTCCGGTTTGTCGACCGTCCGAAGCAGCGTTGAAAAGACCGGTAATTGTTTTTCTCAATTTTGATCGTGCCGCCGATCTGCAGCAGATCGTTCACAAGCTCACCGTGGTCGCGTTTGCGGGTGGCCGCAAGGCGCCGATGGTGCTCGGCAAGAATGACCGCCATCCTGCGTCCGCGATTGCTTGTGTTCCAAGTCGACGAACCCTTTTTCACGGTTCCGTCGGGATTGTAGTTGTCGGGATTGTTCGCTCGTCTTGAACGGTCCATCTTGCGTTGCAGACGGCGAATTTGCGGCTCCTTCAGATCCACGTGAGGTGCAACCTCAGCAATGGCCGCATGATTTTCATGGAAATAAGCAATGCGACTCGGACCGGGATCGATGCCCACGACCTCGCATTTGGGCGCGTAGACCTTGCGAACAGGTGGGAGCCCTTCGACCACGAGTTGCACAAACCAACGCTTGACGCCGTTGAGCGACCTGCGCACAATTCGGCAGTATTTCACTTTGCGGTCAGAGGCAAGCGCCTCTTTCATGTAGACGGTATCGGGCTTCATGTACTTGATGGCGTGTTTGCGCCAGACAATACTCCCAAGCTTGGGCTTGTACATGATTTCCCGATTGTCCGAGCCTTCGATGGAATTGAGTCCACGCTTGAAGGATTTGAAGCGAGGTCTGCCGGCTTTCTGGAACATGTGACGCTGTAGAGCCCTCCAAACCGTCTTGCCGATGTTCTGCGCCTCGTGAGCCCCGATATCGTTTCGGCCGCTCGCTTTGCGATGATCGTTGGCGATAGTCACCAAGCCGAACTCAGTCAGACCAAAGGACTTGTGAATCGCATTGAAAGCCTTCGTACGATCCCGACCTTTGGACATGTCTCTCGCCTCCCGCCACTCCTTCGTTTCACACATGCGCTGAAGACGCCCGAGAGCAGTCCCGAGCGTCGCATTGTAGAGCGTGCGTCCGAACTCAAACGCCTGTTTGAGGAAACGATTCTGCTGATCGTTCACACGAAGCGGAAGTTCGACAATGTAGGAAGAGGTGGAGGTGCGCATAAGGCAATGTTACTTCACGTTCGAAAACTTTGTGCGCCTTATCCCCTCATTGAGAGGTTTGCAGCGCACGGTTTCTATCAAGCCTCCTTGCAAGCTTCTGTACAACATCTCCGTCCTGATTCAAGAACGACAACCAAAGGGTTTGTTCTACTACCTCCTTACATCAGTCTCCTTTAGGATACACGGAATGTTCGTTTGAATTCCTCTGGAGGAATAAATCATGAAAAAGACCAATCTTTTGCTGGCAGCGGCTTTCTCGATGGCTCTCGGATCAATCGCCATGAACGCCTCCGCCTGCTCCACGGTCGTGGTCGGCAAGGACGTTTCCGCCACCGGCCAGATCATGATCGGTCACAACGAGGACAATGACCTCCGCATCGTCACGAGCCAGTACTGGGTTCCGGCTGCCGACCACAAGGCCGGCGAACTCATCACGTACGAACCTACGACCGCCAAGATTCCTCAGGTTGCCCATACGTACGGCTTCTATTGGACGCAGACCCTGCATCCGGACGGCTATTCCTTCTCCGACGGCTTCGTCAATGAAAACGGCGTCGCCATCGTGACGAACAACTGCAACAACACGTTCGAAGAAAAGAATCCGGTTGTTGACGGCGGCGTCGGCTACGGCATCCGCCGCCTGCTCGCCGAACGCGCCAAGTCGGCCCGCGACGCCGTCGACATCGCCATCGACCTCGTCACGAAGTACGGCTACATTACTGGCGGCCGTACCTACACCGTCGCCGACCACAACGAAGCCTGGCAGATCATGCTCCTCAAGGGGCATCGCTACATCGCCCGCAAGGTTCAGAACGACGAAGTCACGTACATTGCCAACGCCTTCGCCTTTGACAAGGTCGACGTCAACTCCAAGGACGTCATCATGTCGCCCGACCTGATCGAACATGCGATCAAGACCGGCCACTACAAGCCCGCCAAGGCCGGCGACTACTCCGACTTCTCCTTCCGCAAGGCCTATCAGCCGATTGAACGCCGTTCCGCCGACTGGAACAAGGACCGCGCCCAGACCGCTTGGGAAATGCTGATGGGCAAGGAAACGATGGATCAGGAAGCCTTTCCGTACTCTGTGAAGCCGACCAAGAAGCTCACGGTCTCGGACGTCCAGAAGATCGTCTCCGGCCACTGGAAGCGCGAAGCCCGCACGAGCGGCTTCTTCCATCAGTCGATGCGCGACATCTGCAACGTCGGCACGTTCGAATCCGTGGTTTACGAAATGAACCCCGAACCGCTGCTCACGCGCGGCTGGCGCACGTCCGCCCGTCCGTGCCAAACCCCGTACGTTCCGTTCTTCCCGCTCGCCAAGCCTGCCGAAGCCCAATCCTTCATGACGCCTGAAGTTGCAACGGCCGAGCACTTCCATGCCACGCCGGATCGCTTCGACTTCAAGGCCGACTTCGGTCTCTACACGGCTCTGAAGACCCAGAACCTGGTCGACTATCTTGACGACGGCGCTCGCGCCGACCTCCGCAAGGTTATCGACGCCCAGCAGGCCAAGTGGCTTGCGGAAGGCGATTCCGTTCTCAAGACCGCCCAGTATCTTGAAAAGAACGTCTCGCAGGACAAGGCCAAGGCATACCTCCATCAGTATGCAGCCGAAGCCTACAACGTCTCGATCGCGCTTCTTGAAGACGCCTTCCAGAACATGAAGCCGCTTAAGATCGAAATTCTCGCCGACACGCTCTCCCTCTCCAAGAAGGACAAGGTTGACGTGGTCGTCTTCGGCGAAAAGGGTCTCGATCTCTCCAAGGCCAAGAAGGAAAGCTTCGTCTTCGGCATCACCTATCCTGACCCGAACGTCGACGTGAACCTGAAGCGTGCCAAGGCGACGAAGATGGCTCTCAAGGACGTCAACGGCGACGGCGTGAAGGACCTGGTCCTCACCTTCCCGTCTGACGAAGCCGCCAAGTACGGCTTCGAAGGCGTCAACACCGACCTCTGGCTCTTCGGCGAAATCGACGGCCAGAAGAAGGGGGGCTTCGACCTCGTCCGCATCGTCAAATAACCGCATGAAAGCTGATTGAAGCCCGCCGCAAGACGGGCCTCAATCGACAATCTGCATCAACCAGCCCGGAAAGCCGACAAGTTTTCCGGGCATTCCTTTTCCGATAGGCACTGCTTTATCCGCATGCCTAACCGCCTAAAGAAGGTTAGGGAAGCTCTTCAAAAGCCCTCTTTAATTTTGCGCCCCGAGAATTTTTGTCTATTATACAAGCTAAATTTCTGTGCAAACAATTGTTCAGGGTACTTTTGAAGAGCTTCCTTAGACTGATACAGCTCTTCAACAGTCTGAGATTCACAGCTTGCAGGCGCATCGCCGAAAGCAACAACCGACTTTGAGCGTGACGGTCTGCCAGGTCGAGAGACCGGCGACGTCCATCTTGGCGCCCTTGCCGATCGTCATGCTGTCGCCGCTGTCAAGGGCGTTCTTGGACTGGGAGAAGTGGGCGCCGTCGAGAAGTTCGACGCTGCCGAAGTTGACGCGGGCCTTGCGCTTGGCCTTGTCCTTGTCCTTGTCCGTCGAGAGCGTGTAGCCCTTGTCCCAGCTGAGAAGCATGGCATCGGCGCCGGAGAGGCGGATGTCGCCCATGTCGATGTCCTGCGGAGCCTGCTGCTGGGCTTCCGTCAGGCCGGAATCGTTGATCTTGATCTTGCCGGATGTCTCGATCCTGCCCTTGGAGTTGTCGAAGCCGACGGGGTTCTCGAGCTCAAGCGTGCTGACGGCAGCAAGCTTGAGCGTGCCCCTGTTGATGAGCGAGCCGCCCTTTCCAAGAATGCCGGCGTTGGAAAGCTCGACCGTGCGCTCGTTTGTGAGCGCGCCGTTTTCGGAAACGATGATCTTGTTGACGGCCTCCGTGCCCGTGAGCTTGACCGTTGCGGTCTTGGCGTAGTCGCCGAACGTGGACACCCACGCGTCATTCCAGGAGACGACTTTGGTAATGGTGCTCGCAGCGGTTTTCTTTTCAGCGTCATCGCTGTCGCCAAGTGTGAGAAGGAGATCGGTGGATTCGTTCGCAACGGCGGACTCAAAGCGCCACTTTTCTTGTTGCCTCTTCGACCGTGCGTTCACCGCGCCGGTCATAACGCTGCGTGGTGATGATGGACGCATGTCCCATCGCCTGCCGCACGGTGTTGATGTCGGCGCCGGACTCAAGGAGCCGCGTCGCAAAGGTGCGGCGCAGATCATGTGGCGTGAAGGCCGAAACTTGTGAATCGCCTGCCCGGCTCTTCAAGAGTTGATATATCGCACTGGCCGTGATGGCCCAGTAGGGCTGGATGTTGTCGCCTTTCTTGATGGCCACGAAAACGTTTTCACACCCCTCTTCTCCGCGAACCTTGAGCCAGTCTTCGAGCCGACACCACACATCGTCAGACGGCGCAACCTTGCGTTCCTTATTTCCCTTGCCGAGGATCGTGATCACCCGCGTCTGGTGATTGATGTTCTGAAGCTTCAAGGTTGCGATCTCTGCACGACGCATGCCGCAGCCGACGGCGAGCGCAATGATAGCCGCGTCGCGCACACCGATGGCGGTGCCCTTGAGCTCGGATTGTGCAATGAGTTTGCCCGTTTCACGGGTATTGAGCGCCCGTCCCCTGGAGACGCGGCTACCGCGCACGGACTTCACTTCCCGAATGGCAGAATACGTTTCGATGGTCATCATGCCTTTCAGCCAAGCTTGCTTGGCCACCATGCGGAGCGTGCAGATCTGAAGGTTCACCGTTGAAGGCGAGAGTCCTTTTTCCATTTGCCGAACTCGGAAGGCAAGCACGGCGTCGTAGTTCATCTTCTCCCAGGGGCATTCGTTGAGTGAAGCGTGCCCGAACTCTTTGGCAATAGCGTTGAGAACCCGAACGACTTGTTGCGTGACTGCCCGGCGCCGAGGGTGAGGACGTAGGCTTGTGCCGGATTGAAGTGTCTTTCGGGTGCGAGGCATCGAGCCCGAAGGCATTGCCCTCGTTGTGGTGAGGATCGGACACGTCATAGACAGCAACACTAGGCATTGGCGGACTCATAGACAAAATAAGATATTAGATGGAAATGACAATTTCCATCAGATATTTTCGCACACTTCCAGAACCCTTGCGGGCCTCGAAGAGAAGGGTAGGCGTTAGTGATAACAGCAGAGGGGAGGAGGCCGTCCTCACCAGAGGGGACCCGATGATGAGATTTAGGGCGTTAGGATAGGTCAAGATGCTCAAACGCCAGAGAAAGAGGGCCTTGGTTTGCGCCTGTGAGCGTAGTGATAACGCCTTCAGGGTTGTGCGACAGGCGACTCAACGGAATTCCGTAGGTTCGGAAAAGCACGAGTTTTGCACTGCTACAGCCTTGGATCGAGTAGAATGGCGTTATTACTAACGCCTTACACACTCGTTATGTCCGAAAAAAACAGACTTCGCCAGCTTAACTTCACCAAACGCAGGGAGGCCGAAGGTTTCAAGCGCATTCTGTTTTGGTTAAAGCCTGATGAAAAGGCATATCTCAAAAAAGCACTGGCTGCTTTTAGAGAAAACGCGGGAGAGGTGGAATTAAACCCCGTCAAGAAAGTCAATCCTTATCAAGCAGAAATCCTGAAGGGCGAATATCCATTTGAATTTGAGAAAATTAAATATCCGTACTATACGATCGACAAGCCTTGGGACAATCTCCGTTATTGGAACAATTCTTTACCAAAAGGCATTCTTGTCTTTGCGGATTCCCATAAACGTGTAAAGAAATGGCGGGCAGTCGCACTTGATGGCCTCGGCGCATTCCCCGTGCTGTGGTCGATACGCTACGCCCTCGAGCAGCGCTGTTGGGATCTGGCGCCGTCCAGAACCCGCAAGATCAACTTCTCAAAGTTCGACGTGCAGACCGAAGTCCTCAGGATGGTCGGCAACGCCAAGCTCAAGGTCGATGCCCGCTTTATGAATTCCTCCTTGGGATTCATGACACATCCGATTGCCGCACAAGCTGTCACGGTGGACAGAAGCATTGCGGACAAGTTCCCGGAAGGGGTTCTTGTCGTTGTCGTCGATGAACGAGGCGAGCTTCTCGAGACGAATGCGGAGTGTCCCCAGAAGAGAGGAAGTGCTGCTTTGGAACTTCAGCCAACCAGGCCTTCGATGGGATGAGATGAAGGGGACCTGGCATGTGGCGATGGCGGTGTTGACGAAAAATTTTCAGAACGCCAGATCCAACCATTTGACTAAATCGGGACCGAAATGAACATTTTTGATTTTATGAATGGTTTTCACAGCGAATGTGAAAATGATTAGACTAATGACAAATTGAGGTCCGGGTAGTAGCGCCTGAAGTTGTCATTTGGGAGCATCGTTTTCTTTTCGACATTGGCAAGCACGCCGATGGAGCGTTTGCATCGAACGCCGTTGCGCTTGTACTCCTGAAAGACGCGATTGTCGTAGCCGTTGATGTGGGCATCCGTGGGGACTGGAATGGCCTGCAGATTGCGGTAAATATGTCCCATGCGTATTGCAGAATCTAGTCGTTACAATGTTACGAATAAATTTAGCACAAAATGGCGCATATTTCAAGTTCATAAAAAAAGGCAACCAGCCTTGCAATGCAAGTGATTGCCTTGAAATTGATCGACCTCAAATAATGGGTCAATCTAGAATTTGCAGTAACGTTTCAGTGGAAATTCACGAAAACGCAAGTGGTTAATTTTTAGGTTGTCAACTATTTAGTAGCCCGGTTAATATTCGAGCCATCAATGCAGAGCCAAACCTTGCTACAGCCTTGCTTGGCGCATTGTTTGATCCAGTCGATCTTGAACTGGTGCAGGGCATCAAGCGGGAGGTTCTTGCTGAAGAGCTCAGAGTACCAGGAGTCAGCGTGTCGATCCTTGGAGAAGCACACGCGCATGCGCATGGCGTCCTCAAAGAGATGCGTGCTGTTGGAGCGATCGGCCGCGGAAAACATGGCGTAGTCCATGACGGCGTTGCCATAGAGCGGCCCGAAGTGTTTATGCAGCAAGTCATAAAGGCCGTTGCGTTCAGCGATTGCAAGGAAGGTTGCATACGGGCCAAGCGAGAGCATATGAGGCGGCAGGGACCGCTTCTCACCGTAGTGTTCCTTCCAAAGATTTGGGAACAAGAAGCGGAAGGTATCGTTGGGATGCATGTTCCCGTTACCGGTAGCGTGTCCGATGGACTTGCGGCGACGCACGTTTCGACTGTCACGTGACATAAGGAAGACGCGTCCGTCGTTCTTGTTGACGTATGCCTGCGGCGGGATCGGAATCTCAGGGAGTTCCCAGAAAATATGACCCATAAAAATTCAAAACCCAGGTGTTATCGTTTTGGTTATTTATAGTAGCATATTCTACGCGGTATTTCAACAAAACAATAAAAAGGCGATCTTCCTGAACCACAGGAGATCGCCAGAATTTTTATCGGTGCGGGATACGAATTTTTAAAGTTTGCGTGTTACCCTTCTACAGGAAGTTCACGAGGGAATTGAGGCTCCCTTGAAGGCTTATTAAAAATTCAGGTTAACGCCGGAACGATCGAAAGCCATGATAGTCAGAGCAGATGGTTTGAACGGGTATAATTTATACCGTGCACAGAAAGAAAAAGCAAGTGGTTTTCAAAGAAATTTTTAAAGAATTTCAACCACTTGCTTTCGATCAACAGTCGTTATACCGGAGTTGAGGGCGAGATTTTCCAGTGTAGGTTACATGTTTTTATTCCGTAGATTCAAACACCTTAACCCGACCATCGCCTGAAAACTGGTCAACCAAAAAAATCTACGCAACTGTCACACTGTTGCATTTCGTGTTTGAATCTACGACTTACTTTAATTACCATTGTAAGATGGTATCAACGCTACGATTAAAAAGAGAATTCTCAATTTTATTTAGACGCTCTCTAGCCATATTGGTATAAACAGGATTTATATCACAACCAATATATTTTCTTCCATACTTAAGCGCAACAACGCCAGTTGTTCCAGAGCCCGAAAAGGGATCGCATACCAATGTTCCAGGCTTCGATCCCGCCAATATACAAATTTCAACTAATTTTTCAGGAAAAACTGCAAAATGGGCTCCACGAAATTTACTCAAAGGAATTTCCCAAACAGTCCTCTTGTTGCGGCCTAGAGGATTGAACGCTTGATCCCATCGACCATTATGAAGATTCGAGTTACCTGAATTCTTCCCCTTCTCTGGGGTACTTCCACGTTTTCCAAAATGATTTCTTCCTCCTCTCATCTTTGAGGATTCAGAAAAGGTTACATGCGGTTCACGAATTGCATCCTGATTATAGTAATAGTTTTTTGATTTAGCAAACATGAAAATGTATTCATGATCAACAGTAGGACGATTTTTCACTGAGGAGGGCATTGCATTAGGTTTTTTCCATATGATATCGCTTCTCAAAATCCATCCTCGATCAATTAATTCGAGAGCTACGCGCCAAGGTACCCCTGCTAATTGACCATTAATGTAAGAATCCCCTAAGTTCAAAAAAAGTAATCCGTCTCCTTTAGTCTTCTGTCGCAGAATGTCAAATACATCAGCCAACCTTGCGATATACTCTTTTAGAGTAGCCTCTCTGCCAATTTCATCTTGTTCGTCATTGGTATATTTACGAAGATTAAAGTAAGGGGGACTCGTAACGGTCAACTGAATAGAATTGTTTTCTATAGTTTTAAGCTCGTCGAATGCGTTACCTGTAATAAGTTTAAATGAGTTTTCCATCTAAGACTTGCTCTATAAAAATGTTCATTTCCACCTGCCTATCTCCAAATCCAAAAAAATCGTTAGGATTCGCATCAAAATAGAAAACGGCAGAGTAACGTTTCTTTAATTGTTGAATTTCAGCAATATCCCAATTCTCAGCAATAATCATAAAAGATATAATTGCGTCAGGGTAAAGCTTGATAATGTCATTAGTTGCCTGTTCAATGTCGCGTGTAAATAAGTGTGAATGACCACCGCCTTCTGTCTCGCGTGTTTTCGAAGGGATGATTATCATCCTTTTGCTACCATCTTTTCGATAGAGTTCAACGGCAGCATCATAAGTTCTGTTTGTAATCTTAATCGGAGTTGGCCAAATTTTAAAGTCTGAGTATACGCCATAGTTACCATGAATTCGATAGTAGTATGAAAATGCTTGAGCTAAGGCTGTTCTAAGAAAAGTTTCGAATGCGCTACCTTTCTTTGCTCTTCGCGAGCCTTCTAATCGTTGAATGGTAACTTCTCTGATAACCGGCCAATCAAAATAAACTAATCTATCGCGATAGGAAAAAAGGAGATTTGCTAATGACTCGATCTCGATTTCAATAGTTCTCTTACCTGATTTCTTGCTGGCCTTAGTAATTAAAGGCTTAAGTCGTTGTGTAGCAGCGTCTCGTGCCATCCACGAAAACATAAAAAAACAAGCTTTCTTGTGTTGGTATGGGATCCCGCCACCATCATATAGCTTAGGAATATCCTCTGTTGGTTCCGATTCCATGCAAAGATAAAGAGCCTCTCTAATTTCTTCTAACGAGGCCTTTTTAATTAATAAATCTAGCGAATCAGCACGATGCATTGTTCGTTGAAATTGCTTTTCAACCCACTTAAAAAATGGTTCGGCTTGATTTGCCAGAGATATCAAGTCTAGTAAACGGTAATGTGTAAAATCAACGCCGTAAAGGTTAATTTTATCGTAATTCTTCATGAGAGTACTATCGTTGGTTACTAAAGGAAATGCTTAATAGCTGAATAATAATTCCATATTATCAGGGGGGGGGGGGGGGGGGATTGAGTCGATAGTTTATCGCAATAGGTTGTTTATCCCCTTTTTGCTTTTCGTTCTTCTTGCATAAACGCGATTCATCTTCTAATGAAAGCATGAGTTTCGGCAATCTCGGTTCCCAATATTCCCCCATATCCGACCAGTTCGTTTGGGAAGAAGCAGAGGAGAAGGAGGAGGAGGACAAAATCGACAGTAGCGGTGCAAATAGTATGGTCTTGTAGTTCATAATTTTGGAAAATTCGGCAAAAACGATCAATCCCTCATGATGAGGCCACCGGCGTCTGATTGGTTCACGCTCACCTCATGACCACATGCGTCAGCGTGGCGTTGGCCTGATGAAAATAATATGCGCAGCCGAAGTCTTGGAGCAACTCCATCGTCATCGCGGTATTGAAGCCGTGCATTTTGGCCGTCTCGACCAACGTCAAGATTTGTCAACTGGCCCCCTCTGGATCCCCAACAGAATCCTGAACTCCCTGCTCAGTTTCACCTCGTGCAGCACGGACTCATCCCTGCACCAGGCTACATCTTCCTTACCAAGGCGCCACGGCGCCTTTTGGAGATAGTTGGCACCGAGCAGCGCGATCGCCCTAGGGATGCTCATCAGGTCAACGAGGCCGAGCTCATAGTCCTTCCAATGGATTGGCTTTCCAAGAAGCAATCCGGGCGTGTAATGCCTACGGCAATGGGGTTGGGTATGGCCAACCTCACGATGGACTGCGAAACCCTCAAAGAGCACCGTTGCGCGGGCTCGTGCAGTGGTTGGTGCCAGTTCCTTCATGGCCTTGTAGCGCGCCAATACGCCCTCCGGGAAGTCCACAGTAAGGCTTGTCGGATTCGGCCATGCAACGCCTTGTCGTTCACGCTCAGCGTTGTAGTCCTCTTGCCAGCGCCCCAACTCGGATTGGACGGACGCCGGCAGAATTCTCGTCACGCGCCACTTTGACAAGGGGGTGCGAGCAGGACTTTTCCCCTTGGTGATGGCGTCTTCAAGTCTGACGAAACGCTTTCCTCTCTCTTCGAGGAATTGCGCACGGAAAGCATCTGGATCAGTCGCAAACATCGAGAGGGGCACAAGCACGCTCATGACTTCCGATTCAACATTCTTGTGAATCCAGTCGGCGGCATCTTCGTAGGAAAAGAGGTAACTGGCTCTCTTCTGGACATCCGTCAGACGCGACAGTTGTTCTGCACAGGCAACACGTGCTTCGTCCGACAGGAAAAGACGTGTCATGTTGCGTCCCGCACCCTCCCTGAATGCGCCGTAGCTTTGCCAGGGGCCGATTTCGATGATTTCATGCATCGTGTGATGGTACTTCGGCAGATACGCAGCAACGTCCCCTGGACAATCCGTGAGAATGATGTGTTTGGCTTCAAGAGCGGCGCGCTTACGCGTGACGCTTTCGGCTACTGCTTGAGCACCAGGCTTGATTTCGTTGAAGTCTTCGGTCATGGCGTACTACCGGCGACGGATTTGGGCGGGGATTATTGAACGATTTAGATATTTTATTATCGATGTCCTTTTTGTGCGTCCCCCATTTGGCGAAAAACGCCAAAGCTCGTCGGAAAGCCCTCATCTCAACGCAAAACAACTTCCCGATCCGTGATCTTGTCCGCATCCGACTCGAACTTGACGCGCCCTGACAGGACGGCTGCTCCGGCTTGTGCGCGCTCAATCTCGCCCGAGTTCTCCAGAATGTCCCGCGCGACTTCGGTCGCCTGCGAAAGCCCCTCGAACATCTCATCGTTGAACGGAGTCTTCGGCTTCTCGTCGATGTAACAGCCGATGGCTACAAGGCCGTCGTACAGACATTGGCGAAGTTCCTTCGCCCTTTCCATCTTGGCGGCCAGTACCCATGCAATCTGGAGTATCCGGCCATACAGAGCAAGATCAACCTTCTCGACGGTTCGGTTGGCTACCTGGAGCAGGAAAACACGATCCTCGTCGCGAGCATCTCTCCCTCGGTCGACGTCGGAGGAAAGGCTGTTGAGATATGCTGGAACGGCTACGGCGCGAGGACGGTACTTCTTCTTTGGACGGGGTTTTTGGGACATGGGGCTTCCTTTGGAGAGGCGGAAATTCTAGCATTGCGCGCTCGATCCTCCCTCCTGCGCACTCAAAGTTGCAGGCTGCTCTACTCGGCGCGCTCGCTTATTTCTCCATGCAGGATTTCTCAAAATCGTCTTTGAGCTTCTGGATCCAGGCGCGTTGGCGTTCCACGGCCGTCCGTACCACATCATTGCGCTCGTGGAACATCGCAAACCATTCCTCAAGATCCCAAGAAGCGTTGAGGTCGGGGGCAGGCATGAGCGGCTCAACGACCTCAACAATGTCATTGCGACTGGCGAATTCTTCGATTGCGATGGACTCGCGAATCACGCCGACGTAGCGGATCTTTGGCATGAGGGGCGGCGTGAACCAGGTATTGAATGGGAGCACTGCGAAGTCCCAGCCCTCTTCTTCTGGAATGGCATAAAGATGCAGGATTCGACCTCCGCTGTGGAATTCGCCCGCCGCCTCGACCATGGCGATCGTGTTGTCTGCCCAGGTTTTGAGATCGTTCACGTATTCCTTCGATTCCTCCTCGGTTCGCAGGAAATCGAGAAACTTCGGCGCGAGATAGAGCGCGTAGGGTTGGTGGAGGTCGGCTTCGTAGCTATGGATGCTATCCCAGATCTTCCAAAGGCTCCGTCCGTTAATGAAGGAAAGCGCCAGGAACGAGACGCAGTAGATCGCTGAGATGACAATCAAGAGAGTCGGGTTGATCCATTCCTGAAAAACTCTGGCGAACGGAAAACATAGGGCCAGATATGCGCAGAGGGAGTAATAGCAGGCAAACCAGATCTTTTTTCGGCGTTCGCTCGTGAGTTCGCGACGCACTTCGCCTTTGCGGAGCTTGAGATAGAACCAGATCTGCAGGCCGAGTGCGGCGGGGTAGAGGATGATTGCAAATGGGATCGTTAGAGTCATGAGAGTTGTTTCCTTTTCTGCCTGGGAAATTTCAACGAGTTTTCTGGTGGCATGGTCCGCCAGCGATCAAGCCAACGGATCCTCGCCCTCTCCTTTCTTCGCAATCTCCAGACATTGAAGCCCCGCGAGCCGAGTTTGAAGGTTGACGCCCTGGACGTGCGCGTACTGCCAGACGACCTGCTTGAACCAGGCACGGACGGAACGGCTTTCGGTGAAGGAAAGCCCCGCAAAAATGTCGTAGGTAAGCTCTGGTAGGCTGTCGACGAACTTGATGAGGCGCAGCAGATCCTGTCCCGCTTCCTCCCAATCGAGATATTCGTTGAAGTTGAGGCGACGGATGCCATATGCCTTGTTGGGCGAGACCATCTCGAACTGCTGCGCATCAAAGGTGACGAGGCCGTACACCGTGCCGTCGTCGGTTGTGAGCTTCCAGACAGCGGGGCACCAGAGGTCGCAGAGGAACGTCGCAAACACGCATTCAACGTCCTTCACGGGCTTGCCGAGGGCTTCGAGGCGATGGTTTTCATGGGAGACGGCGGACAGATTAATGAGCTTGCCGTCGAGTGCCTGATCGAAGGGCGAGACATCGTAGGAGACCATGTCCACAGCATCCTTGATGCTTTCAAAAGCTGCCAGCAACCCGGCTTCGGAAGCCTCGTTCAACGGAAGGCTGCGCTCGCCTTGTAGGATGGCCTCAATGGTTGCGGCTGCACGTTGGTATCCGACCAGGCCGTAGACGAGCGGATAGTCCATCGAGAGCTTTAGGTCGTCCATGCTAATCTGATGATTCTGGGGGAATGCGACTGCCAGGGTACCGAGCAGCGTGCCGAGCACCTTGTCGACGGTGAAGGGGTACTCCGCCTTCTCTTCCTGCTTCTCGGCTTCATCCTCATTGAGGCGATGAGTAGGCAAATGGATGAGGCGATAGAGCACGTTCTTGCCCTTGAAGTCGATGATGACGGACGGATAGATGCCGTTATGCACGATGATGTGAGGCATCTGCTCAATCGTTTCGCCTCGAATCGAGAGGCGGTGATCGTGCGTAAGCGCAACGTCGTTCAAGTTAATGAGAACAATGCTGTCGTCCTCCTTGACGAATGACAGATGAACTTTCAGAAATTTGCTGATGTAGTTGAATTCCATGATTTTCTTTCTTGCTGAGGGAGTGGCTTGCCGAGGCTGTTGAGCGAAGGCGTTTGAGGTTGTGATTAGCTCGTCACGCCCGGCACGGGACGGTGCTCGCCACACCAGCCGATGACGATCTTGTTGAGGTCGGAGAGATATTCGAAATAGACCCGAATCGAGTGGCGCGTATCCGTCGAAACGCCGATCTTGAGATGCCTCACCATGGCAATGTCCCTGTTTTGGAAGCGCCAGGGTCGTGCACGCATCAACGACTTGTTCTGCATGATGGTGTCGCTCTCTCTGCCGGCGTACTCGTACGACGTGAACACGCGCCGCGCCATGACGTCGCCCCCTTCGGCCATCGCGTCGACGTAGGCCGTCGCCAGCTTCATGAGAAGCGAGAGAAGACGCCGACCGTTGCCGTAGTAGTCCACTTTTCGGGATGATTCCCATGCGGAGGGAAGCACATGGACTCGGTCGCCATGGAGCGCCGTCACGCACTGGAGGGCTTCTTCAGGCGTAGGCTCATACTGCGCATCAAGGCAAAGCCTAGAGAGAATCCCCTTGACCGCATCCGCATCCAGAACGTTTCCCCTCTTCTCGGATAGATCCGAATTGAGTTGCTTGAGGGAGTTCGTCTCAAGTTTCATTGCCTCGATGCGAGACTCAAGCTCGCCATTGCGAGTTGAGAGATGATCGACCTCGCCTTCGAGCGTGCGAACGCGCTCGGCAAGACTTTCGCCGTCGAGCTGTTGGATTGCAGAGGATGAGGCTTCGGTCTTCCGAGACTTCGGACGAAAGACTCCAGCACGTGCCGCCATGATCTTGGCTTGCTGATGATTGAGATTGCGCTCTGCCTCTCGTCTAGCTTTGGCCTCTGCTCGAACCACATCTGCCGCTTCCTGAGCCTCGCGTTGAGCCTTGTCCTTCAGACAGGCGGCATGATAGAGCTTCATTGCAGAGAGTCGATGCGCCCTCAAGCGTTCAGCTTTCGCTAGGGGCGTCTCCAGAATATTGGCCACGAACCCGGTCACACGGGTGGGATCGTTTTCTCGGACCTGCTGCAGAAAGGCGGGATATTGCGGAAATGACAATTTTTTCCTCCTGCCGAGGGCATTGTGGTTAAGCGCAACTTTGAGCATTCGCCAAACCCTTGACGGGTTCGACATCTCTTGAGCCACGCACGAGCAAGGGCGGAATCCAATAGAAGATGAATTCGCGCATATCCTTTTCTTCGGGCTTGGGGCGATGCCCCTTCCAGTACCCATGCCAATGCGCGGACCGGACGTGCGAGCGTACTTCGCGCTTCTTTCCGCTCTGGAGGCTCTGGGATTCGTCATGAACCACGCGGTAGTGCTTGGCCATATCGTTTTCCATGGACTGCCCGACATTCCAGATATGAGGGAAAAAGACGAAAACCCTTCTTGAGATGCCGTCCCTCGTTATTCGCGGGCTTAAGTCCCGGCTTTCGGTTGCTCACGATGTCGGGCTCGGTCGTGCAGAGGTAGAGCAGCATCGCCAGGATCGGGCGCATGAGCTTCACGTTGTGGGCGTAAAACGCCTCACGCACTTCTTCGGAGCGGTAGAGCGCAAGATGGTCGACCGATTTGAGGTGCAATACAGCCTCATCTTCGGGCGTCAAGGGCTTGGTGAGCCAGCCTTCGAAGCGTTGCTTGATGAACGATTCAAGCGTCGTCGGCTCCAGTGGCATGGCAAAGGAGGAAAAAAAGCTTTCGCCGTTGTCTTTCACCAAGTTGAGCAACAGTTTCAGCGCCGGCTTTTCCATCGAGATGTCTGCGTTCTGAAGATGCGCCCAGAACCCGACGAGAACGGCGTTGTCATACCGCATCTTGGGCGTCTCGACGTAGATTGACCATTGCGGCAGGCGAAGGAAGACTTCGCAAGGGATGTCACCCTTGAGGGTCGATGCGCAAAGCGCCTTGGCAAAGCTTGGGGCAAAGCGATAAATGCCCTGCGTATAGCGCCAGGGGCATATCGCAGAAAGAATGAGCGCTTGATTCGCAATCCAGTCGTCGCGAATGCGTCCTTCAGGAAGTTTTGCGGCATCCGAATGTCCGTTGAAGTAGTCAAACCATCCTTCGACGGGCACGAAATAGATTTTCGGCCAGTCCGGCAGGCTCTTCCCGCGCTCTGAGAACCACCCTTCGACATAGGGCTGCAGACGCTGGAGTTCTTCTTTGAAGCGGAGCATGACCTTTTCGGGCGCAAAGTCTTCCCAGCGAATGTCCGTTGGGATGGGCCAGTGGGCTTGATCGTCCCACAGAGCGTTGAGAAAACCGGCAAGCTCTTTGGGACTGTAGTGTTCGAGCGTACTCGTTGCTGCGGGCTTTGCCTTAAGGGCGTCCATCGTCCCGCCGCTCGAAACAATCTGCATGATTCCTTTCCTTTGTTCCTGACCAAGGAGAAAAAGAGGAGAAGGCAATTCCCGTTGTTGCCATCCCCTCTCCCCGGAAAAACGAATTAGTTGGCTTTGGACTGAGATATGGGTTGGTGGGATGCCCAAACGCCGTTGAAGGGATCAATGATCGTCATCATCAGCCGCAGATGCTCGAAGAACTCGCCGTTGATATGCAGACCTGCATTCAGAATGTTCGCCATGGCGTTCTGGAAGGACGCCTCGCCAAAGAGCGCGGCTCGCGGGAAGATGTTGGTTGTCGCCTGTCCAACCGGAGACATCCAATTGACGACGACAAAGACCTGCAGCGTCTGTCGATCAAGCCAGAACTCCACGAAGAGTTCTTGAATCGCTTTTTTCTCCTGATTCTGGAAGGAGAGCGGGTGGTGGTTGAGTACGACGAAGGCGCGGTCTTCGCCGTTCTGCTTCACTGTTCGGACAGGATGCTCCTGAAGAAATTCGGGGAGCGGCGGCAGTGCCGGCGATTGCGTTGTTCCTTCGGTCGGTTGTTCCTTGGCGGGCGCTTGAGTCTTGGCCATGATGCTTATCCTGATGTGTTCATAAGATCGAGAAAAATTCGGTCTATGCCGATAAGGTACGAGACGGGAACCGTTGCATCGTAGCTCGTTCGAAGGACTTCGAAACAATTGAAAAGGGCCTCGCACTTTCGCACGAAGCCCTCAAGGAAAAGCGGAAATGGGAAGTCTCCGCTTGAGAAACGGTTTAGAAGAACAAGCAGGCTCTCGCGTTCACGCTGCTCGACCAGTTACGGACGTCCCCCTTCTCAACGGCGTAGTAGAGACCGAAGGAACCGGCCGCCCCCTGATAGCTCATGCCGAACTTGGCCTGACTCAGCCAGTCGTTCACGAACTCGGCGCTCATGCCGTCGGAATGACCGTTCGAAATGCCGGAAACCTTGAAGTCCGCATCCTTGTCGCCGAACTGCGGAATGAAGGAGATGTCCGCATCCCAGTTGACCGTGCCTGAGCGTCCGAAGAGTTCAAGCGGCATGAAAGTACCGGCCCTGACGCCAATGGGCGTGCGCACGATCGTGGCATCAACATCCGAGTAGCGGAAGGCGTCCATTCCCGACCACGAGGACGTGAAGCCGTCCTGCGTGAGCTTCATAGCCGTAACACTCAACCACGCCTTTTGCACATGTGCAAAATCCAGTTCTTCGCTACTGGCAGTGGCAAATCGGTGGAAAACATCGACATCCAACGTCATTTTCCTCACGTACGCCCAAACGAAAAAAGGCCGCATCACATCTTCGTGAGCGGCCTTTTGTTTTTTCAAAATTAATTAGTGGTAGTCACAGACATCGACAATTTCAAGACAAGTCGGATGAACCTTGAAGCATAACCGCCAGTTGGCGGTTACGTGCAAGGCCATCATGTCGGCCTCGATGTGCCGATTCTTCTGCAGCCGATGACAGTTGCCAATGGCACTGACTGAACGAATGTCCGGCGCCTCACGAAGCTGCGCGAGCCGCATCTTGAGCTGGGAACATATCCCAAACCGTTGGCTGCGTTCACGAACGAACGTCCTGATCTTTCGATTACGATACTTCAGCTGCATACTGTCTCCCGCAGAAATGTCCCGTGGGATGGATGTTGCAGCCGCATTTTGCGATGGAAGAATTCCTCTCCTTTTTCCGCGAGCATTTGACGCAGATCGCTTTGCCAGAAGGGATACGGCGAAATACCCATCCCTTGGTGAGGATCTACGGCCTGCGCATACGCATGATGCAAATCGGCCACCGTCACGCTCGAAGCGGATGTCACAAGCCGCCAAACGAATGAGTCTCTTCTCGATGGCGGACAACGCAGATGATGCACCCATGTGTTGAGACAATGATGGGTCTCTTCGGCGGATCGAATCTCCTCAATGAGGGTCATTTCAATCCAGTCCCAGGCATGCTCCTCGTTGAGAAGCGACGCCGCGCGCGCGCAGAAATGCACGAGCGTATCGGGATGCAGATGCAGGTTAATGGAAATCGCCCGACCATTGGCCGAGGTAATCCTGACAACGTCCAAGCTGACGAAGCATCGTACGAAGTCAATGTTGAGAAAGCCGACCGTGCATATCTCGTTGATGAGCTGCACGTTTCGGGAATAAGTCCATTGCGCCATGGAGCCTCCAAAAAAGGAAAGGGAGACACCACGACCCCGAGAGGGAATGATGTCCCCCTGCGGGTTGAAAAAAGAAGTCTAGAACCAGCTCATGGCAGGTTTGTAGCCCTCGACGAAAGAAGCCAAAGCATTGAGCTTGACGCTCGATGTCGCGGACTGGGCAAGATGGATTTCCCTGCCTTCGGGTTCTCGCTCTGTATCGCTTTCGTCAAAGCAACTCATCCAAAAGAACAATGCGTTCTGTTCGGCGAGTCTTCCGGCCAATTGCGTATCGGCCATGGTTGGCGAATGAAGCTTCGACCATTCGGCAAAAGTCCTGAGAACCAACGCTCCCCACCACGATTTGAACATGGCGGCAAGCATGATTCTCAGATCTTCGATTTCCATCCCCCTGCGCGAGCTGACCACCATCTTGTCGTCGTCCATATCGGTCGAGAAAGAAGCGGTTCGCACGGCACGGAGTTGATGGCAGAAGCCGGCCAGCACGTCGAGATTCGTCGGATCCTTGCAAAACCGCTCCTTGAGATGGTTCGCGAAGCGTTGAGATTCGCCGCTTTCCAGTTGCAATTCTCGAATGCAGGCGTCAATGTGCCGTTCAAGATGGACTTGGAAACGGTCGTTTTGGATGATGTGAAACATGAGAATGTCCCTTTAAGTTGAATGCCCCGGATGGACATCCTCACCCCGGCGGGACTGAGAATGTCCCGCAGGGGCAAAATTGAAAAAACGAACTACGGTTTTCAAAACCAAACAACTGTCGGCTTGAAGCCGTCCACAAAGAACTGCAGAGGCTTTGGCACACCAGAGCAGAGGCTTTGGCCGGATTCGGAACGAACACCGTTTTTAGCGATGCAAGCGAGCGCATTCTCGTCGAGCGAAGCAAGAAAGGAATTCCATTCCTTCTTTGAGATCACGCTCTTGGCGAAAAATGCGAAGTACCCATTTCCGTCGTTGGCGTCTGTCATGATCGACCTGTCGAGCATGTACTTCAGCATCAGGCGTCGGAACATGAAGGGATTCGCGTCGCTCGCATGGCGTTCCAACATCGTGGTCATGAGGTTGTTCCATGAGACGTTCAAGTTGCGGTAGGGGCGTCCAAGGCGCCCTTTCGGGTTGCGGATGACGAGCACCAGGCCCGTGTTGGGCGTAGCGTCCTCACCTTGGAAGATGATCAGTCCCTTTTTGCGAATCCGCTCGATGTCGGCTTCAACGTAGAGCTGATAGTCCTCCCCTTTGGGCGCGGCACGTACTTCGCACCGCCTGATAAGCGAATCCCAGAAACCATGGAAGTTGATGTTGTCCAGAATGTCCTTTTGCGCACGCGTAAGCCGACAGTCCGGATGAATGGCATTCCAGTCATTCCTGATACACATGAGCGCATCAAGCCAGACATGTTTGAATTCCTGAGAGAGCAAATCACGAAATTCGGTGATTTGAGTCTGACGGTCCTTGCCGGCGTCCAGATCCGTGAGGATCAGGCAGTCGTTGGTCGCATCGAAATACTTGTCCTTCGCATTAAGCTTTCGCAGGTTGTCCCAGAAGTCGAGAACGATGAGATCGGCAGCTTCCGGCGTCGGGCAAAAACGACCGACAGCGAATGACATGAAGGAGCTTTCGAGTCCAAGAGCCCCCAAAAAGCATTCGTAAGCTTGGAGGTAGTCGATTAATCGTTCACCGAAGGTGAACATTGGAATTTTGCAGAACATAAGGTTCCCCTTGAAGTTAATAAAACCCCAAGGAGACACCGGGCCCCGCACGGGACTGAGTGTCCCGATGGGGCCGAACTTAAGGGCGTTCGCGGCCAGATGACGCCGACGAGCGGCGGTGAGTCAATGCTTGCGGTGAAGCTCAATCCAATCCGAAAGCAGGACGAGCGTCCCAATGCCTACAGGAACCCCGCAGATCAAGACGAAATTTCGAATGTTGTCCGGGTAGTCAGAGCAGTACACCCATGCACCCGAAGCAATCGTGAAAAGAAAAAAGAGTAATGCGAAATTCAGAAACTTTTTCCGACCCATGATCACTCCCTGTTAATCTCTAGAATGATGGCACTCACGGCCATGTAGAGCGCAATGGCTATGCATATTATGGCATCTTGATTCGTTTGCTTGTTCAAAAGCACTTCCTCCAAAAAACAGGGGAAGCGCTTCAATGGGAAAAGCCTCCCCATTGGGCTGAAAAATCTGTCTCACAGGCGACAGTTGCCTTTTTGCGCTCATGAAGAGTAAGCAAAAACCGATTGGAAAGGCCTCCTTTCCGATGGATTCTTGCCGCAGGCGCTCGGCCAGAAGTCCGTTCGGACTCCCAGCGTTGCGTCAACTGTTGAAGCTGAGGCCGGCGAACCCGTCTCTGCCCTTGGTGAGGAGCACGTCATTCCAGTCGATGCCTTTGGCACCTTCTGGAATCGGATCCTCGGGCGTGAAGACGAACACGTCTCGCCCCAGCGCTACCATGCGCCGCCGAAGTTCTTCGGCAGCCTTCTCTCCGACATGAGTCGCATCCTTATCCGCCATGATGAGCAAATAGCGAACATTGTCGGGAATGATCAGGCTTTTCATCCCGCCCGCCGAGATCGTCGCCCAGCATGGAATCCGCATAGCCGTAGAGACGGACAATGCAGTTTCAATGCCTTCGGCAACGGCCAGCAAGCCACCGGGCTCCGCCAACCGAATGGCGGCGTGGCGAATCGTCCGGGTGCTCGGAAGTGCCATGAGACGCTTTTGCGTTGCCACAGGGGCCTTCTCGCCCTCTTCGGTGAGATACGTCACATGAAGCGTGACGATCTTGCCTTGAGGATTGCGAACGGCTGCCACCATGGCTGGATACGACTTGTCGCCTTCGAGCGTACGCATCGCATCGACGGCCCGAATCGAGTCGTCATGCGCGAGGCGCTTTGCCGAAAGGGTGATGCCGCGTCCCCACCTGAGATAGGCGAGTACGGCACGGGTTCCCTTCGTATCCTCCGTCAAGGGCGAGGCTTCAGACCAGATATTGGCAATAGCCTGCGCCTTGACCTTGTCGGCCTTGGCGACTCCGGACTCACGCGCCTTGCGCTCCTCAGGACTTTCGATCCTGCGAACCGACCAGACGGCGGCCTTGTAGGTACGTCCATTCATGCCGACTCCCTCTCGGAAACCGATCTTGATGAACTCCACCCACTCGCCGGAGCGAACCCTGGCAAGCTCAATGGCACGATCAAGCGTATGGCTCCAAAGAACCTCGGTCTTGTCGCCGTTGTTGAGCCGAGCGTAAAAGCATGGTGCATGCCCCTTGACGAACGCGTAAGGCGCTCGCCCGAAGTCAATCAATTGCCCTTGTACTCGGCGTTGCTTCTCTTTGGCGAAGAGCTGAACGGGACGGCTTTCTTCCTTTTGGAAGCCAAGCACGTCCGCCACCTTCTCGACCGTGGTTGGGAAATCCCAATCATTGAGCCATTGAAGGGTGGCGAACCCGTCGGAGCGCGATCCGCAAGTGTTGCAGATGCAACCGCCCGATTCGAGCCAATCGGGGTACAGACGAAAGCCGTCCGTACCACCGTGCTTTGGACAGGAGACGTGATGCTTCCTGCCTGCGCGCATGGCCGCCTTGAGAGAAGGTGCCAACACGCTGAATACAACATCCCAACGACCTCGGGCTGCTGCTTTGATTTGACCGGCAGTGAACGACATAACGCCTCCTTGATGAAAAACCGGAAAAATGAAAAATGCTCAAAGCGGAACTGGGCTTGAATGCCCGGCCCGCCTTGAACTTAATGAAAAACAGCGTCGCTCATGAGGTCGAGAATGAGCTTTGCAAGCTCATCTTCGTCCATGCTTGAACTCGCCATGACTTCCCGGTCAAAAAAACCAGGAAGTTTGTTTGCGTCAATGAAGAGCGCACGGCTTTCAATGCCGGTGTTCTTCATGAGCTCGATCAGCGTTTTGGCGCTCCAGACGTCTCCGTCCGTGACGAACATCAGGATGCGGCGGGTGACGTCTCGAACCTGAAGCAACTGATGTTGGGCCGCCATAATGGCGTCCTGGCTCGGCGTACCGCCGAATGGGTTGTATCGCGTCAGGTTTTCAAGACCCGACTTGATCGAACGCTCGCCGTGCTTGACCAGCGTCTGCACGCTCCGAAACTCCTTGCCATCAACTGACCACGCATTGTTGAAGACGCTCACCCCTACATTGACGCCCTTGATCGAAGCACATGCCTTCGCAAATGCGTAGGCCGCCTTCTTGGCACCGAGGGACGAGTTGCCATCCATGGAGCCGCTCATATCGATCATGATGTGAACGGCAGTATTGACGTCCCGATGCTCGCCCTCGCGGGTGAACACCTTGGTGTTGCCCGTCACGAATGACGCCAGGCGCGTAGCCGAAAGCCGATTTCCGCGTTCCGTGTGAAAACGGTGATTGCGAGCAAGGCTTTCAACCTTTGTGCGAAGCGACCTTTCCAGACGGCGGGCGATTTTCTCCCCTGCGTCCTTGACGGTCTTGGCTTTTTCGGGCTTGTCGCAGAGACATTTTTCAAGAACCGGCTTCATGAGCCCGTCCAAGAATCTCGTCGGCGCGACATTCGTCTGAAGACGATTGGGATTGCCGGGTTTTTGCGCTTCTTCGGACAAGTCCGACGCAAGCGCCTTGCTGGCATCCGCCCCCTTCATGGCGTCATTGATAGCCTCCTCCGTGGCGTCTAGCACCGACTGAATCGCACGAACGTTTTCATTCGTGGCTTCGCCGGAACCGTCGGCCTGCGACTGAGCCTTGGCCTTGCGGCCTTTGGCCTTCTGCTTGGCCGAAGACTGCCCCTTATCTGACGACGAGGAGGCAGAGCCGGCTTCAGAAGCGTCGCGCTCGGAAGATTCACCCGCTTCGGAGCCTTCGGCGTTCTGAGCGTCGTCCGAAGACGAGCCCGAACCACCCTGACCGCTTGAATTGCCCTCTTCGTTCTTTCCGGACGGATCCTGCTGATCGTTTTGATCGTTGGGATTGTCTTGGCAGAACTGCTTCATCAGAGCGATGAGTCGATCGGCAATCTTGCCGAGAGCTCTCGTCGAGTCGGCGGTGAGACTGTCGTTGAGAACGGCAGTCAAGTCACGGGTAAAGGCTTCGCCAAAGCGCGACTTGATGTCGGCCTCGGTCTGCCGAAGCTGGTTGGCATAGAGTGCGGTAAGGCCGGAGGCATTGCAGCGCGTGAAGAAGTAGATGAAGGACATCAAAAGCGCCAACGGCTCCTTTGCGGCCTTCATGTCTTCAGCGCTACCCATGGCCTCGGGCTTCTTGAGAATGTGCGCGTCGAGCGTTTGAATCCAGTGGTAGCCACCGGCATACTCATCGCACATCTTCTTTTCAATGCGCCCGTCCTCAAGAATGTTGAGAAGCGCATGGTGAAGGCCCGCATTGTGACCCTGCTTCGACTTCACGTTGAACGTCGTGTGACGCACGTGACCGCTTTCGTGCAGCAGATAGCCGTAGACCACCGTCGGATCAATGTCCGTCTTGGTTAGGGCGGGAAGGACGATGCGTTTGCCGTTGGTATAGGCTTCTTCGCCCTCAAGGGCGATTTGAACCCCGAACTTTTGGCAAAGCGTCGAAGTAATGATGGGAAGTGCGGTGCGGATCGTACGATTGGTAATCGTCATGGTGTTTCCTCAAAGAAAAAAGGGACACCATGCCTTGCGGGACATGATGTCCCGAAGGAACGATGAGAAGAAAAGGGACTTGACTCCTCACCAAGGGTGAGGGGCGATCCCAAGTTAAGAGCGCTTCTTGCGAAGCGTGTAAGTCGTTATGGCGGCGAAGTCCTCCTCCCGATACTTGATGTCTGGAAATTCCGCCATGGCCGCAGCCAAAGCTTCTTCTTGATCCAAGAAACCAGGAAAACAGAAACAGCCGTCATCCGTTTCGGCGCGGACCTCATAGACCCAGCCGTTAAGGTTGGCCGTCACGCGTTCGTTGAACGTTTCGCAAAGCTTTTGATGGACAAAGCGCTTTGCGTAGGTTTTGCGAGGCATGGCTTCGAGCCATGCGTCATGCGGCACGACGATGATTCCGCAGAATCCGGAGTCGAAGCCGCGGGCAGGACGCCCAAGGCAAAGCTTGAACCAATCGCTGCTATGCGAGCCGAATTCAATAAAGAAGACGTGCTCACCGGTTTTGATGGCTTCCAGCTGGGCTGCGCGAAGGACGTTTTCATCGGCCTCAACGTCGACGCCGAAAATGTCGGCAACAGCATGGTTGCAGGTGAGAACACGAAGGCCAAAAGCCTTTGCCGTTTCCTCGACCGTGTCGTCGCGGTGATCCTGGTAGTCAACGACGATGCGTTGAAGATGGTCAGCGTCGTAGCGGATGAAGTTGATGTCGAACATAGCGTTCTCCTTTGAAAAAAAGGGGAACGCCTGCCCCTTGGGGAAGATGTTCCCCATGGGGTGATATTACGCGTCTCTACAAATAGGATGTCTTCAAGAAGAGAGCCCATAGCTCTTGCTAGAGAGATTTTGGAAACCTATTTGTTGAGATTACTAATAAGTTAAACGAGTAGCAGCTTGTGCCCTCGGTACAGACGTTCGGCCTCCTCAATCGCCTCTACGAGACGTTTGAAGGGGCCGACGACATCGAGCGACCTCCACGAAATCGAATCCGGGGCTTTGACCTGAGACTCAACTTCGAAACCGAAATCACCTTCGTCGACCGTTTGCACCGTGATGGCCCAAAGCGTTCCGTCGGATTGCGTTTGCACGCTTTCAGCAACGACTTCAGACATTTTGAGACACCTCCAAAAGAGAGAGGAGACACCTCGCCCGCACGGGGATTGATGTCCCCGTCGGGTTCATGATTGACGGATGCCGTCAAATGTCGACTTGCACCTCGATGATGGTGATGGTGTGCAGAATTTCGTACGAGTCATCGCCCGAACGACGCTCCACATCATCAACCTCCTCACCGACGCGAGCGTATTCGTACTCGTCGCTTTCGTTGAGATAAGCCTCAATTACGGCAACATCCGGTTCGTTGAAGTACCACTTGACGTAGTACCAAGTCACGAGGACCCAGCGTTGCCCTTTCCAGTCGAACTCGCGTTCGGATTCTGGATGTTCGAGCAGATTCCGTCCGTCAGGATCAGAGGACTGCTTGACGGCTTCGGCAGCCTGAGCCTTGAGCGCCTTCCAGTTAGAAATAGGAAGCGCGAATTTGACATCAGAATAATACCCCATGATGTACTCCTAAAAGAAAAAGAGGACATCATGCCCCTTCGGGGATTGATGTCCCCGTCAGGGTGGGTAGCCAATGTTTTGCTTAATGCCGGCGGCGCTTGTCTTCGCGATGGTAAATAACCGCTAGCGCACAAAACGCAAGAAGAGAAGAAACGATAGGAATGGCTGCGTAGAGAATGAGATTTCGCTCAGACGCCGTGGCGTCGTCGCTAAACAGTCGGAAAAGACCGAGAAGGACAAACCCCGTCTCAATGGCGATTGCAACCAAAAGCTCCTTTACTTTCTGATGCATGATTCCGTCCTTTGAAAGTCGGCAACGAAGCGACAAATGATGGCGCAAGCGAACAACGCGACAGCGACCAGAATCGCTGTCTCGTTGAGCTGATTGCCTGCGCCCTCGGTTTGTTGCTTGCTTCCATCCAATATTAACCCAACCCCGATGCCCGAAGCCATCATGATGGCGGCTTCGGCAGTCGTTGTCAGGAACAACCGCATCACTCTCGTGAAGCGATGTCCTCCTGATGGGACTGGACTTAATGCTTGCAACCTTCCGGACTGCCTTGATTTTTTGCGAACCATGGCGTGCCTCCAAAAATAATGGGACCCGCATATTCCCCTCCGGGGATGCGAATCCCCGTTGGGAAAAATGGCAGCTACCACTCGTCTGAGCGGCATCGTTGCCTCGTTTTCAAGGCACTCGGAAGAATGATTGATCCAATTCATCCATTGCGCCGTACCCCGCAGCGTCGATGGCATCGACGGCTGTTCTTGCCTTCTGCCGGAACTCTTCGACTATCCTCTTGGCAACCGGATGGCTGTCAAGCTGATCGAGCAGAGCCTCGGCGAAATGGCAATCCCAAATGAGCCGATCCCAAAGGGCGTGACTCACGTCAACGGGCGGCAGGCGGTTGCGAAGCTGTTTGAGAAAAACAGGATCACGCTTGCCATACTCGTCTTGAGCCAGAGGCGTCAGACGACGCAGATCGTCGAACAGCATCGGTTTGACTTCCGCTTCGGAAGCTTGGACAAATCTGTCCAGATCTTCGAAGAAGAGCGTGCAAACCCGCTCGAACTCACGATAGAGTTCTTCGTTCATGATGATGTCTCCTTAGAGCGGGGACACCGCCCCCATGAGGAACGATGTCCCCATGAGGGTTGATTAAAAGAAGAAAGACCCAATGGTGGCCGGCTGTTCACTTGGGACGGGCGGAATGGTCGACGGAACATTGAGGACGCCCGTCGGCACATCCGTGACCTCGAAGGTGCTCGACTGTCCGCTTGGGACACCGGACGCATCATCGAAGTCGTCAAGATCAAAATCGTCGTCTTCGGGTGCGAGCGCACTGCCGGACGGCTCTTCGGTCTTGGCCTCGTCGAAGTTGAAGGCGAGCGAGCGCTCATCGGTGTCGGTCGGCCTTGCTGCCGGTTGACCCGACGGCAAGGTGAAGGCCGACGACTGGAACGCAATTTCGCCGTTGGCGAACTGGCCGAGCATTTCGCGGTTGGCAAGCAACATGATGAGCGCCTTCCATTCGGAAGCCACTGAGCCCTGCAGGTCCCCCTTCATTGGGATCTTGCCGAGCACGTTGTCGATCAGCGTCACGACGGGCGTAATGGCGGAGGACAGGAATCCAAGGCCATAGAGCTTGTCGCGAAGCAGGCGAATGCGATTCAAACCGCGCCGCGAGACCTCAGACTTGGTGAGGATCGAGCGGGCGTAGTCGGCTGCATCCTTCGACACTTCATCGAGCGCCTTGCTGCCGAGATCTTCGACAACCTGATCTGCGCGCTCACGATCTCTCGGCGTGGAGGTCGAGAGCTTGAGCGTCGTGTAATACGCGCCGAACTTCTTCTCGACCTCGGCTTGCGTAAGAACGCTGGCACGAAGCAAGGCTTCATAACCTGGATTCTGCGCAATCCATTCTTCGACATATTTGTCGTAGTTGGCCAGAAAGTCATCACGCGCGTGCTCGTACTCATTGATGATGAGTTCGAGCTTTTGCATGATCGCGTCGGCGAGATTGTTGGGAATGGCATAAGCCCCGCCCGCAAACGCGACGCCCTGAGATCCGAGCAGTCGGTGTGCCTGACGGCGCAAAGCCGAAAAGACGTTGAGTTGCTTGGGGTCGATGACCTTCTTCCCTCCGTTCGTCACCAGGGTGGTCGGCAGAGCCGTTCCGCCGGCAGCATTGAGTTCGGATGGGGTCATGACCTTGGTTCCCGACCACACCGGCATGGTGAGGGAGAGAACCGTCAGATTTTCAAGCGCAGCGACGGCATTCGTAGCGGCGTTGACAGTTTCGTGCGGAAAAAGCGTAGTCATTTTGTGTGCTCCATGAGGCGGGCGCACAAATGACTTCAATCCCCTCAGGGTGTCGTTCGTACACCCTTGGGGTTAACAGAAAAAAGAACAAAGTTGACGAACTTAAAGGCGTTCGCTGCCTTCTTTGCGCTCCACAGAGCGAAAAAACTCATCATTGGCTTGCAAGCCAATCCATCCAGTCGTCCACGAGAGCCGGCGTGATGCGTCTGCCCTTGTATTCCGGCCACCGATAGTCAAAATACTCGGCAATTCTAGCCTTCCAGTCGTCGTCATAGAAGCGTTCGTTCAGGAGTACCAGTGCTTCGAGGAAAAAAACGCGGGCAACGAACTTCACGTTGGGCAAACGCGTTTCCTCACCACAACGGATCGGGGCGAAAAGCAAACCGGGAAATTTGAACCAAAGACCCATGTCGTCCTCATGCAGGATGTGCAGAAAGGCGGCGAACTGGGCGCGGCGAAAGGCTTCCTGTTCCTCAAAGAAGTCAAGCTCGCCGGGCGTTCGCATTTGAGGCAAGAGCTCGTACGGGTACGGGTTCCATTCCGTGTTCACGAGTGCCGGCTTCCATTCGGCGAGGCAGCTCTTGAACATGGCAAGGCGCTTGCCGGTCGGATGGAAAAGGTCGTACTTGGCAGCTTCTTTGTCGATCGAAGACATTGGAGAAAAACGGGAAAGCCGAAAAAAAATCGAAATTTGTTCTTTCAGGACACTGGAGTTACTTCAATGTCCTCAAAGAACAACAGCTCGCCTTCGCCGTCCATGGAGGGCAGCGAAAGCAAAGCTGTTGGGAAGACTCAACCTCGAATCAAAGCATATCCGAGGGATGGACTTCCTTGCCGAAATCGCGAGATGCGAATTGGGCGAGACGCACGCGGCAGCGTTCGAACTGATTGAGACGAGCGCGGTAGTGGCGGAAGAGCGCCACCAGAGACGCGTCCTTCGACGCGGCGTCGATGAGCTCGGAACCAAACGTTTGAGCATTGCTACGCAGATGGGAATATGCCACGTTCAGACGAGACCAATCACGGCCATCCGAAGCGAGAATGCTTGCGGAGAGCGCGGACATGGCGGATTCGAAGTTGGTGGCTTGAGCGAAGTAGTTGATGGACATGGCGTCCTCCAAAAAAAAGAAGGGACGCCGGCCCGCATGGGATGACGTCCCATACGGGTTGAAAAACGAGATAGGCGATGCCTTATTTATGATCGGAGCGCCAAATCAAGTACAGCCCTAAAGCTGCGGCAAATCCGATCGCGCTCGCGCCGAACAAAACAAATGCAAAGAATTCATTGCCTGTCATTTTATTTCTCCTTCTAGACCATCCTGCCACAATTGATGGACGGAACGCAAGACAATCACGATCACCAGGCCAATGAGAATCATCGTCCCGGTGACAAACCGATTTGTTTGTTCGATAAATGTGGCTACGTACCCAGCTACCGAAATCAACAGGATGAATTCTGCGATTGACAGCAATGCCTTCTGGCATACGACAGTCAGCACGCGCTTGACGCTTGAAGGCTTTATCTTCACGTCGCCTCCTCAAAAAAATGTGGAGACGCGCCCCTCGGGGATTCGCATCCCCACGGGGTTGAAAAAAGAAAATTCGCCTGTCAATCCCACCAAAGCGGGTTGAGCTTCGGCACAGCAGCTGCCGCCTTGACCTCCTCGTCGAGCAGATCCTTTGGAGCATCTGAGTCCGTGAGCTTGAAGCTCCACCTTTCCACAGGCTTGCTGCGGCAGGCTTCGAGATCATCCGCGTCGACGATGATGCCAGAGAGCTCCATCGCCTTTTTGTAATCCACCCGTCCCTTGACGAACGAGTGCCTTACGGCGACGCCAGCAAAATCCACGGCCACATGCTGGCCGCACATTTCCTTGAGCGTGTCCTTGATGGACGACTGCTGAGCTTCATAGACCGCTATCTGGTCCTTAAGGGACTGGATGCGCTCTTCAAGCATGCGGTAGTCGCGGGCTGCGTAAGCCCACTTCTTGGCATCTTCATCCCGAGGGATATAGACGTCGCGTTCGGGATCAAGCGCAGGCTCGCGCTTTTCTCGACAGCAAGCAAAGAACTCACGCCCCTTGGTGAGGATCATTTGGATCATGGCTTCGTCGCGAGCAATTTCGAACTTCAGCAGTTCATCGTTGCAGAAGAAGACCAGGTAGCCTTTAGGCGCATCCGCGACCAGGATCTGATGTTGAACCTGGACGTAGTAGAGCTTGTAGGTTTCCGAGGCTTCGCGGTTGACTTTGACATCCATGAAGACGCGCTCCGACGGGCACTTGATCTCCACAGGGAGGTTGGAAGACGTAAGGCCGTCGAAGGATGCGCGAAAGATAGGATCCATGTCCCATTCGGCACAAGCGGGTTCGATGATGTCGCACATGTCTTGGGCGATGCGTTCGCGCACGGCGTCCTCAAGGAGCACGCCGCGTTGAACGTTGGGATTCTTGGATAGGTCCGGCCTTTCCATGAAGCCCGTCTTTTCCGCCCAGAGACGCCAGGGCGTCTGATAGGGTGACAGACCGACAATGACGGGGCTTTCGCTTGCCGTAATGCCGTTCTTGCGCCACTCAAACCAGGCATCGGTTCTTTGATCGAGTTCTACAAATTGCATGAATATTCTCCGCATTCCTCTCCAGAGGAAGGTGCCGCAAAGGGCACCTTCCCGGAAGAGGACATTTAAAAAAAAGCTGGCATTACGACATGGCATCGATGTCGAAGTCGTCGCGGAAGCTTTCGAGATCGTATGAATCCGCGTCGGGCGCGTCATCGAGTACGTTCTCAGCAGGCTTCGCTTGCGGTGCTTCAACAGCGACAGGTTCCGGCGCGGGCGTCGGATCAGGAACGGGCTCAGGTGCCAGCGCTTCAACGGAAGTGCCGTCGAAGTGTGCCGTCACCCAGTCAATCGCATAGGCTTGGGAGTCCAGTGCGATGTTCTTGATGATCCAGCCGTGTGCGGCCTTCACGCTCTTGCCCTTCTGATGGACGTGCGAGATCAGTCTCTCCAGCAGTTCATGAAGAGCTGCCTTGTCGGCAATCGTCGCATATCCAGGACGCGTCACCTTGGCCTGCATCCGCTCCTTTTTCGTCGCTGAGGACGAGGTAGTGAGCGCGGGCGTCGCGGCAACGGCTTCTGCCGTGGCTTCTTCCACTTCATCTTCGGACATCACTTCAAAGCCGCCCACCGGATAAGCATTGCGGACGGCCTGAATGACGGTTTTGGCACGAAGCATGCGCCACGGCATGCGCACCCATGGACTATTTTGGTCGAGCATGACGCTCCCCTTGTTCGTCCTGAAGTAGCGCGGGCGCATCACCTCTTCAAAGTATTCGCGCACCCGAATCGGATGCGAGCGTTCCTTGTCGTAGATGACGCATTCGCACCAGGCGTGAACCTTGCGCGGATAGCCGTCCACCTCGATCATCTCGTCGGATGGGAGGGTTTCCATGCCGTCGAACGTTGGCTGGCGAAGGAGAATCTTCATCCAGCCGTCAAAGGCAATCACGGGCACCACCGGACCGTCATTGCGGCCCGGGATGGCGTAGATTTCCTTCGAGAACGGATCAAGGTCGAGCTTCTTGGCAAGAAGCAGCACCCCCGTCATCTCCTCCCGCGTGATGTTGGGACAGTTGACGAAGGGAACGCGGCGAAGTGCCTCGAAGTATTTGTCGGGGGCAATCCCGGCTTTCGTTGCGAAGTATTCAATCAAGCTTTGAGTCTGCACGGACATGATGGATTCCTTTGTTGGAAAAAAGTCATCCCATGCAGACTGCCGAAACCCCATGGCGGGGTTTGTGGCCCCGCATGGGATCGGTTGAAGAACAATTAGAAGCGCGTCCAGCATCGAAATGCCGGACAAACCTCTTTAACAGAACGCGTCGTAAGCCTTGGCTTCGGCCTCGAAGGCGTCGCGAGCATTCGCTTCGCGCGTCTGAGCTTGCGCCTGACGGGCTGGACGGGCCTGCTGGGGTTCATCGCCTGCTTCGCGTTTGGGCGAAGAGAGAACAACAAAGTCGCTGACGACGACTTCGAGCATGGCGGCGTTCGTACCGTCCTTCTTCGTGAACTGACGCACTGCCGGTTCCCCCTTGACGAGCACCATCGTCCCCTTGTGGAGGACTTTGAGTGCGCGTTCTGCAAAGCCGCCGAACGTGGTGCAGCCGACCCACTGGGTCTGGTTGCTCCAATTGCCATCGGCGTCCTTGACGGACGTGGTGACGGCCACCGTGAAAGTTGCCATCGGCTTGCCGGTCTTCGTCTGAACGGACTTGGGTTCCTGGCCGAGATTGCCGATGAGTTCACAGGAAAGGAACGAGCGGTTGAACATGGACATGAGAGTCTCCTTTTGAGAAAAATGAAGAAATGAAATGGATTTCTGGGGTGATCCCGTAAAGGAGACTTCAGCCCCATGAAGGAGCTTGAAGTCCCCTTCATGGGCGTCAAAGGTTGGGACGGGGCGTCCAGACGGCGGAGCCGAATTCGAGTTCGCAGAGTCGGTCGATGGCCTCGCGCTCGCCCGTTTGGCAACGGTTGAGCAACGCGATGTCGAGCGACATTTGTGCAGGACTTGGAGCGCCGTAGCACTGGGTCCAGAGCTTGCCCCACTGGACAAGCTTTCGAGTGGAGAGCGTGACGTTGAGTTCACGGTCTTCGCTCAGGAACTTCTTGCGAATCTCGTTGGCGATCTTGATCATCTTGTCGCGAAGGTCCTCAGGAATCTGCGGAACTTCAGCAGCCAAGATGGCACGTTCGACATCCCTTTCGGGATAATCGACGATCAGCATCCGATAGCGGTCCATGGCTGCGACGTTTTGGCAGACGGTGCCGGCATAAATGCCGGATTCGTCGCCGGAACCCCGCGTGTTGCCGGTCGCCACGAAGCGAAACAGCGGATGCGGTTTGATGACCTTGCCGCCGTTTTGCTCAATCACCAAGGGACGGCCTTCGAGAAGGTCGTTCAGGCCCGAGAGTTCACTCGGGTCCATCAGGTCGATTTCATTCAAAATGAAGATGTGACCCAACGCCATGGCCTTGGCGAGCGGACCGTAGACCCACTTCATGGTTGCCGGTTCTCCGGGCTTTTCGGACACCAGCGTGTGATGACCGATCAGATCTTGGAATTCCAAGCGACCGCGTGCCGTGATGGACTGGACGGGCCAGTTGAGCCTGGCCGCGATTTCCGTGATGGCGCTCGTCTTCCCCGAGCCCGTAGGACCCGAGAGATAGAGCGCGTCGCCGCACGGAGCCTGCAGGTACATGAGAATGTTGCGAAGCAGGTCCTTGCGGAATTTGTAGTTCGCGTTGGTCTGCGGAACATACGGGTTGCCGCACGGTGCGTGCGACGTCATTTGAATGTTCTCGGCGCCGGGAATCCCGAACGTCTGACCAACAGAATAGATTTGAGTTTGAATCGTATTGCTCATGATGTCTCCTCGGCTTGGCCGAAGAGACAAACAGAGCCCGCGATGGGCTGAGTTTGCCCATCGGGTCAAGCGAAAACGAAAAAATTAAATGAAATCAAACAGTCTTTAAGGCGACTGCTGCCTTGAAATGGCTCATGTGAGCCGAAAAAGCCAATGGGAAAGCTACATCCTTTCCGATTGGCTCTTCAGACTTGTTGGACGAGGGCCGCCCATGCGCACCCTCGCCCTCCAAGCCTCGTAAGAACGCCTTTCTCTGCTGAGAAGAAGAGAAAGCGGCAGTACCGAAGTACCGCCTATTCGCCCGCATCTCGCCGGACTGATCGCGCGTCCCGTTTTTCGTCCGGGAACGACGTCCTCCCCTCAAGGAGATGATGAACAAATGTTCTGCCATTCAAAACGCTTGTTCATCAAAGTATCTCCTTTGCGGATACCCGCAGGTTCCGCTTACACGGCCCGAAGGCCTGTTGACATCCTTCGCCAATGTTGGAAGGGGTTTGGTGCCTGCAACACCGCTCCTACCTCTCAGAGCTTTTAATCACAGGCCGCAGAGCGTGGAGCTAGGATGTACATCCCACGGTGCCTATACATTCCCAACCAACGTAGCGCCTCTCGAAAGAGGGGCGCTGAGGCTAGTCAATAAAGGCTCTTTCAAGCCTCTGCCTTTAGGCAGGGGTTATTGACGCCCTAAGGCGCAATGCTGCAAGGGAAGGAAAGGGAAAAGCCAAGCCCCGTCGCGACCGGGGCATAATTCCAAAACACAAAACCGACGGATGCAATACTTCCGCCGTGGTGAGGAAAAGGGAGGAAACGCTCCGAGAAGGGAGCCAAAGGCCGACGCTGCGTCTGATGTCCTCACCAGAGGATGGGAGAACCGAGATCGAAACAACATCCGTCATCGCCATGCATTACGACGGCGGCGGTTGCGACGAGCGCGAAAAAGAAGAGCAAAAAGGCAGAAATTCAAAAATACACTGAGGTCTTGTTTAACGTCGCCCTCCACGACATGGGTAATCATAGCAAGTTTTCGGATGCCTGGATCGAGCCGATCGAAAAAGCGCGGCGATGCCGTAACAGGCAAACAAGACGGCGAGTCCGCCAAGGAAAGCGGCCCAGAAGAGCAGTCCCAGCGTTCCGAGCAAGATCGCCCCCGCGCCGACCGACAACAGTTCGACGACGCGGGCGCTCTGAAGAGACGGCAAGAATCCCTTCGGCATCAAGGCAACTCCCCCTTGTCCTCCGACTGCCATGCAACCCCTCGCGTCGCCTCGTAGCTCGATCCCGAAATGTCGGCATTGAGCGGAATGCTGGCGTTCATGCGGTCCACGAACGCGTCGAACCAATCCCGAAGATCGTTTTCGTCCTCAAGGGCATTGACTTCCTCCCCGTCCTAAAGGGCGGGGATTCCTTGAACCACGCGGTCTCGTGGTTCAAGGGCGGTTCCCATTGATGGCATCGAGTCCTCCGGCCGAAAGCCTTGCTCCCCAATACTCACTACATGGGCGATGTGCTTTTTGTTGTGTGCACTCGGGCCTGTCCGGCCCTTCCTCAACACGTTCAGGGCGCCCACCACGTCGGCATTCGCTTTGAAGCCGCAACTTTCGTTGATGCACTTGAAAATCGCCTGAGTCGGGCGGTTGCGTTTGTCCCTGGTCTGACAGTGCGGGCAGGTGATGCTCGTCCCTCTCGGATCGACGGGAATCACCACACCACCCACTTTCAGAATTTGCCATTCGATTGCTTGGCGAAGACTGTAGAACCCCGTGCGCAGGATGGCGCGGTTGAGCCCGCTTTTCTGCTTCACATTCTTGCCGGGGTTCTCAACGGTGCCCTTGGCGGACGCCGTCATGTTCTTCACCTTCAGGTCCTCGACGTACACGCAGCCGTACTCCTGCGCGAGCGCATGCGCCGTCTTCCTGTTGAAATCCTGTCGAATGCAACGAATCTTTCGGTATAGGTTTTGAATCCTCTCCTTGAGCTGACGGCGCTTGCGACTCGGCTGCTTCTTGTCAAAAGGCTCCGCCAGTCCCAACTTCGCGAGTTTCTTTCGCGACTCCTGGTTGAGCGAAAGCTTGCGTTTCAAGCCCGCAATGCGTTTCTCGATCGAGCGAATCTTCTCCGTGTCGAGATCGTAGAATCGTCCGTCGCTCGTTGCGACGGCATGCACGACGCCGACGTCGATTCCAACATCGAGCGCCTTCATGTCGGGGACCTGGACTTCGAACTCAACCGTGAAGATCACGAACCAGTGGCCGCAGTCCTTCCTGACGTGAATCTGCTTCACGACACCGGGAACGAGCATCCCGTCCGCACACTCGAACGCGATGGGACGCGTTCTGCGGTATCGAATCCAGCCGATCTTCGGGAGCTTGACTCGCCCGTTGGCATCGTCGATGTGTTCAGGAGCAAATTGCGGAATCCGAAAGCCGTCACCGATGTCTTTCGCCTTGAACTTCGGCCACCCTTTGTGTGCCGGATCGCTCTTGGGACGGAAGCTGTCGCTGATGGCGCGATCTAGATCGAGCAGGGCTTGCTGGAGCGGTTGGGACATGGCCTCTCGAAGGAAGGCGGTCTCGGATTGTTTTTTCCAGAGCACCAACTCGTGGGCGAGCTCCTTGTAGGTGAGAAGCTTTTCACCTTTAGACTTGCGCTCGTTTTGGATCCCCAACGCCTTGTTGAAGACAAACCTGCGGCAACCGGCGTTTCGGCTCAAGGCCGCACGTCGGGTCTCGTCAACGTAGAGTTCGTATTGAAAGGCGCAGGTGATCTTCATGTGAACATCATGGCACACTTCCTTCAAGAATGCGTGCTTTACAACCAAATGCCCATTTGGGCCTTATATCCTCCCCATGAATGGAGAGGTTTTACGGCCCGTTAGATAACGCCGAGATAGATGCGAGTATCGACGTCCAAAACCGAGTTGCGAACGGCATCAAGTCCCCAGCGGTTCTCGTGCCGAATGGCAAAAAGCGAAAAAAGCGAGCATCGGCGCGGATCGTCGTGCCCGAGCCACCATCGCGTCAATTCGATCCCGTCGCCGAGCGGCTGGAAGACCTCTGGATAGGCTTCCGTCAACGGATTGCGAAAGAATTCGACGAAGAAAGCTGGCTTCTCTTGAGGCATGGCTGGTCCTTGTTAGCTTGAGAATTGACTTGGGAACAAGTTGGATTCTCTATAGCACGCAGGCCATGAAATACGGCAGAAAAACCACAGTCCCCTCGCGCTTGAGCTCGCCATGATGGAGAACGATGCCATCAGCGATGCGCGAACCATATTTTTCTTTAAAACGCTCCAACGACTTGATGCTGGAAGACGAAGAGGACTTGACCTCAATCGGAACAATCTTTTTGTTTTGTCGGATCAGGAAATCGATCTCCAAGGTTGTTTTTCTCGTCGCCGAATTTCGTTCCAGATAAAAATACGACGGATGACCATTGGCTCGAAGACATTGCGAGACAAGGTTTTCAATTAGCATACCCTCATTCACCTGAAGGCGATCCAGCAGAATCTGCTTGTAGAGGTCGTTCTCCAGAATCGGTCTATCTTTAAAGGCGAGACTTATTAAGAGTCCCGTATCCATCAGGTAACACTTGAAAGATGGATCGCTCATGGACAAGTTTAGCGCGGCACTGGGTTCATCAACGCAGTTGGCGATATTGATGATCATGGCTTCGTCCAACCACCTGATGGGCCCTTGATATTCTCGAATTCTCGCGTTTGATTGGATGTGCGAAATTATGTAACGCTTGTCGTGCTTGGATAATTCGGAAGGAATTCGGAAAAAGAAATTCGACACATACTCAGACCTTTCATCAGTCTGTTCAGCCATGTCGTTGCTGTAAAGGTTGATGATCTGCTGTTTGACCAGGTCAACTTTTCCATAATCCCGGGATTCCACGAACATTTTGACCGCCTGCGGCATGCCGCCGACCATCATGTACTCGCGAAAGGACTTCATGATCGGGCGATGGAGATCTTTCAATGGTTTCATCGTCTCGTAATGGCGACGAATCAACGGGACGGTCATTCGGTCGCCTTGTGCCCAAAGGAATTCCTCAAAGTCCATCGGCAACACTTCCAGCGTGTACTCTTCCGAAGGAATCAAAATTTCCTTGCTGCGCTTTGTGATGGATGCGAGCGATCCAGTTTCCAAAATGTCGTAACGCCCGTCCTCCAACAAGGTTTTCACGGCCTGGCGCGCCTGCGGAAACAGCTGAATCTCGTCGAGGATGATCAAAGATTCGCGTTCGTGCAAATACGTTCGGTAGAGCAACTGAAGAACCGCGTAGAAATTATCCAAGTCTCTAAGACTGTTGATGAACAGGTCTTTGACATCGTCACCCGCCTGATCAAAACGAACCAAGATGTAAGTCTTATACGCTTCTCGGCCTAGTTTTTCTGCGAGCGTCGTTTTTCCAACTCGTCGCGCTCCTTTGAGAAACAGAGCATGGTGAGGCGCCAGCTTCTCCTTCCACTCAAGCATAGTCTTGTAGACTTTTCTCTCATACTGAACAGTTTTCACGTTTGCGCCTCCTTTTTAAGGGTCATTTTTCACGTTTGCGACTATATTTTAACCTCGATTTTTCACGTTTGCGCCATAGATTTGGTGGCAAATTTTCACGTTTGCGCCACTTCCTCCTCCCGTTGGGATGTCACGTCGAATCCGAATCTCTTCGCCTGCGGCAAGTTGTTCCGGGAACTGCAGGACGGATCAGGTCTGTCCTTCGTCGTTTTCTTCTTTGGATTGGACGTTGATTTGCTTGCTGTGCTTCTGCAGCTCTCAGCATCTCTATGGACTCCTCCATAGCCGCATCATGTTCATCGGGATCAGTTATCTAACGGGCCGTAAAACCTCTCCATTCATGGGGAGGATATAAGGCCCAAATGGGCATTTGGTTGTAAAGCACGCATTCTTGAAGGAAGTGTGCCATGATGTTCACATGAAGATCACCTGCGCCTTTCAATACGAACTCTACGTTGACGAGACCCGACGTGCGGCCTTGAGCCGAAACGCCGGTTGCCGCAGGTTTGTCTTCAACAAGGCGTTGGGAATCCAAAACGAGCGCAAGTCTAAAGGTGAAAAGCTTCTCACCTACAAGGAGCTCGCCCACGAGTTGGTGCTCTGGAAAAAACAACCCGAGACCGCCTTCCTTCGAGAGGCCATGTCCCAACCGCTCCAGCAAGCCCTGCTCGATCTAGATCGCGCCATCAGCGACAGCTTCCGTCCCAAGAGCGATCCGGCACACAAAGGGTGGCCGAAGTTCAAGGCGAAAGACATCGGTGACGGCTTTCGGATTCCGCAATTTGCTCCTGAACACATCGACGATGCCAACGGGCGAGTCAAGCTCCCGAAGATCGGCTGGATTCGATACCGCAGAACGCGTCCCATCGCGTTCGAGTGTGCGGACGGGATGCTCGTTCCCGGTGTCGTGAAGCAGATTCACGTCAGGAAGGACTGCGGCCACTGGTTCGTGATCTTCACGGTTGAGTTCGAAGTCAAGGTCCCCGACATGAAGGCGCTCGATGTTGGAATCGACGTCGGCGTCGTGCATGCCGTCGCAACGAGCGACGGACGATTCTACGATCTCGACACGGAGAAGATTCGCTCGATCGAGAAACGCATTGCGGGCTTGAAACGCAAGCTTTCGCTCAACCAAGAGTCGCGAAAGAAACTCGCGAAGTTGGGACTGGCGGAGCCTTTTGACAAGAAGCAGCCGAGTCGCAAGCGGCGTCGGCTCAAGGAGAGGATTCAAAACCTATACCGAAAGATTCGTTGCATTCGACAGGATTTCAACAGGAAGACGGCGCATGCGCTCGCGCAGGAGTACGGCTGCGTGTACGTCGAGGACCTGAAGGTGAAGAACATGACGGCGTCCGCCAAGGGCACCGTTGAGAACCCCGGCAAGAATGTGAAGCAGAAAAGCGGGCTCAACCGCGCCATCCTGCGCACGGGGTTCTACAGTCTTCGCCAAGCAATCGAATGGCAAATTCTGAAAGTGGGTGGTGTGGTGATTCCCGTCGATCCGAGAGGGACGAGCATCACCTGCCCGCACTGTCAGAGCAGGGACAAACGCAACCGCCCGACGCAGGCGATTTTCAAGTGCGTCAACGAAAGTTGCGGCTTCGAAGCGAATGCCGACGTGGTGGGCGCCCTGAACGTGTTGAGGAAGGGCCGGACAGGCCCGAGTGCACACAACAAAAAGCACATCGCCCATGTAGTGAGTGTTGGGGAGCAAGGCTTTTGGCCGGAGGACTCGATGCCATCAATGGGAACCGCCCTTGAACCACGAGACCGCGTGGTTCAAGGAATCCCCGCCCTTTAGGACGGGGAGGAAGTCAACGAAGAGCGCGGCCATCTGCTCGCCCTTCAATCGCATCGGTCGAACGAAGAGCGCGGCCATCTGCTCGCCCTTCAATCGCATCGGTCGAACGAAGAGCGCGGCCATCTGCTCGCCCTTCAATCGCATCGGTCGAAGTGTCGTCGTCGAAGGCCAAGTCCTCGCCTTCGATTGCTCGTTCATCAGGAACATTTAAACGTCGAGAATGGTGAGACCGCACTTTTGCGGCATCTATGGATTTCACAATGTCTTCTATCATTTCACTCGACCAGGTTCCGCTTTCTCCCGAAGCGAAAGCCCAAAAGATCACCATCGACGCCGGCAAAGATGTCGCGTCCGGCTTCTCCGACAACAACAAGACGACGCAGAAGGAACCGCGTCAGGCAGCCACGCCCGAAGTGACGCAGGTGAGCGGTCAGCGCTACACTCGCGCCTTCCTCACCATGCAGGTCTCTCTCAAGAGCAACACAGCGTTCCAGATTGTCATGTACAACTTCCGTCGCTTCAACGACGCCATGGCGAACGCCACTTTTGTGCTCCAGAACATCGCCACCCAGGAAGAGGTTTCGGCTTTCTTCAAGCTCGTCGACGACATCTTCGAACAGCGCGAGAAGGAAATTAAGCAAGCCTACGACGGCGCACGCGCCATCCTAGCCGCCAAGGGCCTTGACGGCATGAGAGCGAACTACTCCACCGATCATGTCCTCGAAGTCCCCTACCACACCCCGCGCTCCCTGCGCTATCTGCGCCTTGTACAGGATCTTGACCAGTTCATCGGCGTCATTGACACCTGCTGGCTCTCCGGGTTCGTCACGGACGACGAACACAAGCAAATCCTCGCGCATTGGGAAAAGATGCTGCGCGACTTGAGCACGACGCTTTTTCGTAAGCAGCAACAGATTACAAATGATGCAAGACGACGCCGCGCTGAAAAACGCGATGCTGCTGCGGCTCCACAAAATGATGGAGTTGGAAGCGAGGGAGAAGCCGTCGCCAATGCCGAAGTTGAGGTAGTTGCCGAGTCCGCAGAGGACATTGGAACGCAATCACAGGGCGGCCCAGCCGGCGAAACAGAAGCTGCTCATCCGGAGGCGAATTAAGAAAAAAAGGGCCGCCTCTCCGGATTGGAAAGACGGCCTATCAAATTCTCTATCGCAGAATTACTTTCGATAGAAAATCACTGCTCCGACGATGGTCAGGACGCCGCCGACATGCATCGAAAATTCAACCGAACAGTTGATTTCGAGCTCGCCGATGAGGCATAATTGTCCCAACACCACGAGGAAGCAGGCAAGCGATGGTTTGAACCGTTTCATCGCAAGTCTCCTCTGACGTGCACGGCCCCAAGGTTTCAGGATTTGGGGCCGTTTTTCGTTGATATCAACCCCACAAGGCCGGAGCTGGCCTTGGGGAACCTGGCCTTCCGGCCAAGCAACGAACAGAGACAATCGGATTCTACCGAACAGTTGCGAAAAACGCGTCCCCTTGCGAATCGCGATTTCGCTTCTCCCTCAAGCCCATTCCGCCCATCGGATTGGGCTTTTTTGTTGCGCGAAATTTTGCCCTCGCAAAACGAGATTTTTCGAAAAGCCCGTGCAAGAATCTATTCAACAACGCAAAATGCGTCTTTTCCAACTGGCGAATCAAGAAAATGCCTCAAAAACCACTTGCCCTCATCCTCGCCCTTTCCGCATCCCTTCTCGCAGGTTGCGCCTCCAACCCCGACTACACGCCCGAGCAACTTGCTCACGGCGTGAAGATCCAAGGGTTCCATGCCAACATCCCGCTCAAATCCGAAGACTTCTCTCGTCCTCATCAGATCGCGCACGCCTTCGGCATTCCTGTGAATGATCTTGCTCCTGAGTCGAAGAACATCATGTCTGCCTCGCAACAAGCTGCCATGAATAACTTCATCAGAGGTACCGTCGAAGACGGCATCGTTGTCGGCCTCGGCGCTGCCGCTGTTTCGACTGTCAAATTTGGCGTTAGCTACGTTCGAGCAGAATTTGATGAGTGGAATGCCATTCTCGATCCGACGAGCTTCGCCACGATCTATGACGCCCAAGCAACCGCCCTTGACGGCGCTGCGGCTCGAACAGCCAAGGCTTTACAGAAACAGGGTTACGAAGTGCTCCTTACGTCAAAACAAGCCGACGCCGGCAACGGCGAACTCGGTAAATGGATTGAAAATCGCCTCACGCTCATCAATGCCGCAAAGGGTGTCCGAAGCCTGTGAACAATGCTGATGCCGCTGTCAAGTGAAGCTTCGCACTCTCTACTACAACGCCGCCTCACGCGAAGCGCCGCCTAAGTGGCTGTCCGACGTGAATGAAGCCTTCATCATTCGAGGAATCGGCGTACTGACCGAGGGACAAACTTCTAAAGAAATGCCTTCGCCTTGTCCCGTGAGGATCGCGAAGCCATTGGACGTGAAGCCGGCGACGGATACTACTTCTACGGAGCCTATGATTCGAGCCACGCAGCTTCGTGGGCGAGGACGGCGAGGTGGCCTACTGCCATCTCGTACCCGAAAAACTCAAGCGTTATCGTGACGAGATGAGCAAGAACACCGTCGAGCGTGTTGTGGACGGCGTTGCAGTTCATTACAAGAAAAATTGGGAAGAACGCGGCATTTGGGGCATCCTCATGCCTCGCGACATCTAATAGGCTATTCCTCATTTAGTCAAATCCCGCCTCTCCTCCCCGCCTCACAAGGCGAGGGTTCCCCGGCGGGATTTGGATGAACCGATAGTACAGCAGCCAAAAAGGCCCGACTCCCTTTCCCAGAGCCGGGCCTTTCTCAAGCTACCTTTGCGCTATTTTTGCTGGCCGCGATAGCCGGTATCGACCTGATACTCCTCATGCGCACGCTTGCGTTCGGCATCGACGTCCACATACTGAATGCGGTCCTTGTTCCGCGTCACGGTATCCACGCGTTCGCCGTCATAATTTAGTTTGGATTCACTGCCGGTCAGTTTGTTGACATCAACAGTGTCGAGTTCGGAAACTTCCCGTTGTTTCGAGAATGGCTACCCATTCGGAGAGATCGACCTGGTCCCAGTCAATCGATCCAACCTTTTCCAACGGAATGCCCGCGCACCTCGGTTCCTTGGCGCTGCCAAAGTTCGAAAAGTCTGCGCCAAGCCTGTCACCTTGTTTTCGCAACTGCTCCTGGATGATGCGAGACAAGGGCGACGAGAAGCAGCAGTAGGATCTGATCTTCTTGACGCACATGCCAAGCACCTTGCTGTCGCAGTACGATCCGATGTAGTGACAGTTCCCCGACGTCACGCATGGCCGTGAGCTGCATTTCGTCCTCTGTGCATTTGTAGACAGCCTGAATGAGCATCACCGCCACGCAGTAGGCCGCATAAATGGCTGCGATTAACTCCCAAGGCGGCTCCGGCGGCGCCCAGGGCTTCTGCTGCAGGACCGGACATTGAAGACCCTGCACCGCTTCCCGCTGCATTACCCCACAACTTCTTGCAACCTCCTTAAAAAGATCCTGCAGACATTGCTTGATGTATAGCTTGATCGCGGTCTTGGCGTGCGCAATCAAAACGTCCATGCTCGGGAAGAAGAGGTCATGCCAGGACGAAAGTTCTCGATGAACGAAGAGAACACATTGAGATAGCCGGAAAACGGCCCAAGAAGCCGCTCCGATCTGGCTCACCGAGCTCCAGGCCCCGTGCCCTAAAAGCTCGATGGACTCTGGATCAATGATCTCGCCGGTCAAATACTTGTTGAGCGGTTCCAACATGTGCTCGCCGTCGACTTGCTCATGATCATGCCTAGATACGGCCCCATACCGATTGGGTTCTGATTCTCACAGCAGTCCGAAATGCCGCCACCGCGATCTTGCATTTCGACGGATTGCCAGCAAAGACATTGCATTTGACGTCTTCTGCTGTGTAAACGTACCGTCTTCGTTCGTACCGGTACACTCCATGTCCTGCGCCATGTACTGCAAGGCATTCATGAGGGCCGAGATTTTGGCAAAACGATTCACTTTCGGTTCCGTGATCCCGACGCAGTCCTCACCCATGCAGGAGACGTCGCTGAGCATGTAGTTTCCGTGACCTCCTCGGAGTCGTTGATGACGACATCCTTGCCGCAGTCATAGGTAGCTTCGTTCACATAGCACGTTCCCGACGCGCCCAATGCCCCTCGGTACACTTTGACGATATGAACTGACACCCCTTCTCCTCTAGCTTTGAGCACTTGTCGAGCGAGCCGCCCTGGTTATTCGGGCATTGCAGATTGCCGTTGATGTCCGTCCAACAGTCCATCTGCCCCTTGTAAAAATCGTAATCGGCATTGACATTCACCTTCATGCAGAGGTTGCTGATTCCCGGCAATGGAGAAGGATTCAGGTGGTGAGGACAGACAAGACGCCGTCGATCTGCGCACAGCCGTCGCTCCCGATGGTGGGCATGGAAATACAGGTATACGACCCTTTGGCAAACTTGTCGTTGATGGCGTAGACGTTCTGACGCATTCGGGCGGCGTCCACGCGTCGTCAATAATGGCCTTCTTGGCATCGTAGTAGATGCGCATGCGCGCAAAAGCCTCGCCATAGCCGCCGATGGCATCACGCAGGTAAAAGCGTGCAATCCCGCCTTACCCACGCTCTTGATCTGACTGGTGATGTTGATGGCACCAAGGCTTTGCTGAGTGTAGCGACAGGCGGATTCCGTACAGCCGAAGCCGTCTCCCTTGGGATCCCAAATCCAATGCGTGCCGAGTTCGCATGTCGTTCCCGGACGGCGATCATTGTTGTGATCGTTGTACGGGAACTTTCCCCAATTCGGACCTTCGTAGACCTTCTGCTCGCGATTGCGCGGTCCGATCCAGACCTGCATCTGGTCGTCATAGGCAGCGTAGTCGAGCTCGGCACGGGTAATGGCGTCCGGATTCGTGACGACGAAGAGAATTTCGTCGGTGTAGAGCTTGCAGGAGCCACCCGGCCAATAGTTGTCGCCAACCTTGCCAAGCCAGATGGTGGTGCATCCTTCCCCGCACGCCTCGATGTTGTAGGGACCATCGTAGTGTCGAATGACGCCCGCGCGGTAGTCATGTGTGATCTGGCAGTTGCCGGAACGGTCAACCACCTGTTCGCATTGTTCGAGTTTCGTCTCGTGAACAATTTTCGATTTGTCGATGAGGAACTTGTCGGTCTTGCAGTCAGTGATGTCGTTCGTCTCGTACTGGTCGAGAATCTTCTCGGCCTCGATCATGATCTGATCCTTGGACCAGTCGGGCATGACCTGATTTGACCCGTCGATCATGATCTGATGAATCTGGCCTTCAAGCGTATTGGTGTTGCCGAAGAGCTTTTCCTTAGCGGCATTGCCCTTCTCCACCCCCTCGTCGTCCGAGCCGTCAAACAGCCCCTTGAGTTCGGCAATGTCTTCAGGCGTCCATTGACGATTCAGGGAATCGGACTGGTTGGAGAGCTCGCCCGTACCAAAGGAGAGCGAGGTGCCGTCCTTCATGGGAATTTGAAGTTCGTTTCCGACGAGCGTTGGCGGATTAGCCTTGATGTCGCCTGCCTGTTCGGTCGCAAAGGACTGTGCCTCACGGCCAATGGCCTTCATGTTGGTATCGGTTCCCATGGCCCATGTGGACGCAAAAAGCATCGTTACCGAAACGATTGTACAGACCGACTTTCGAAAGGCGGTAATGAGGGTATTGATTTGCATGACGATCGCAACTTGTATGACTTATTCGCCCGTAAGAGCTCCGCTTGACTTGAGCTGGCAACAGTCCTGCCAGCGCCAGATGATGTACGTAGGATCCTCACCAATAGCAGGGAGGGTTCTCAGCAGTCCCCAGATCAGCGCAGACTCACCCAGCACATGCGAGTCATCCGTCTCGGGAATCGGATCGAACAGGGTGAACTGGTACATGTACTTGGGAAGGGTCGGATCCACGACGCCGCCGCACATGGCGTCGCTCCCGGCACTTCGTCGCACGAACCCGCGACGGTGAAAGACGGTGAGGAGACGCGCCGTCGCAAGCGACGTGCCGTTGATAATGTCCGGCCCCATCGTCTGGCCTGCGACCGGATATATGAGCCCCCAGGCGCCGGCGCACCAGAAGAGATCCTGAATCGGCATTCCGGCGAACGATGAGGAGATGGCATCCGGAATGCACGCCACGGCGGCAAGGTCAGTCGCAAGAAGCGCATTCTCCGGCATGGAGAAGTAGGCGAGCGTCGGGATGTTCCAAGTAGGATCGATTTCAGAGAGGAACATGACGTCAATGTCCACATAGCCTTCCGGGTTGCACGAGGCAGGCACGAACATGTCGAGAATCGCCATCACGGGAAAGGAGTAGTAGTGGTAGTGCCGGAAGGACGTTCCATGCTGACCAGTCTTGTCCGATCGCCCGTTGTCCCCGATGAACGTCTTTGTAAACGGAAAACGCACGCCGTTCAGTGCTTTCATGCAGCCCGGAATCGTCGGAAATTCGACCATGCGATAGGGCTCCCAGAACTGCGTCACGATCCCAGGATGGGGCACGCCCAAATCGTCGTCGCACAGACAGAAGCTTTGCTTTGCGGCACGCGAAGGAATGTTGTCCTTGCGATCCTTGCCGGAAATCGTGACGCCTGAGACACGGATGGGCTGCGTGCAGTCCCAGCAAATGTCCTTGATGAGCTTTGCGGAAAAAACCTCGCTTGACGTGCAGGGATCGCCTTTGTTGCCGTTCGAATCTGACTCTGATCCGCCGTCGGCGGCTTGAAGCGGTGAGGACGAAAGAAAAGCAGTCGCAATGAAGATCCACAGGGTGGCTTTCAAGTTGAACTTATTCGACAACGCAAACTCCTGTTTGAGGATCAACGACGCAAGGCGCGATCTCTTCCACAATGAACTTTCGGGTGTTGTTGTCCGCCGTAATGACGGTCGGCGTGACCTTGACTTCCCAACGCTGGACGATGTCGGGCATGAGTAGATAGACGGGTGCATCGAGCGTTTCCGTAATCTCTGTGTAGCTGTCCCATCCGCGAGTCGCATCAAATTCGGACGCAATCCAGACGACCTGTCCGATGGCCTTGTCCTTCTCAAAGCGCCGCTTGAGAAGCTTCGCCACTTCGACTTCCTCGGCTCTACGCGGATTGAAAATCACGATGGCATCGTTGAAGGGAAGATGATCAAGAGGGTTGACAAGGTCGCCCTTGCGATGAATGAAGGTGCCCTTGATGTCTCGAATGTCCTGAGAAACGATGAAGGTCGGATCAAGCACGCGCGAGACCGAGGTCTTCGCTGTCGGAAGCGACCAGAAGCGGCTCGACTGTTCGGTCCAGAAGTTGTCGATGGCCCGTTGCTTCGCTTTTTCCCAGTCGATGCCGAGCGCACGCTTTTGCATGACCTCGATGAAGTCGGGCTCATGAATCGGATACACGTAGCCTTTGTTCCCGAAGTCCCCCGTATGGCCGTTGGCAATGCGCTCGTTTAGCCAGCGGGCATTGTTGAGACCTTCGACCTTGGCGATCATCATCGGAACGGTGCGTCCGCGATAGTCTGCGGGCACCTCGTTCTTCCTCACCAAGGACGTGTTGTCATTGGCCTTGCACTCCTCGTCGCTCATGCCGGTCTTCTCGCGCACCTCGTCGATGAGCCTCACCTTGGGGCGGGCCATGCGCTTGTCGGAGACGCGGACCACGGTCGGAACAACCTTCACGTCATAAGCGCGAAAGAGCATCGGATCGATGATGATGTTCGGAATCGGATCGAATCGTGCGGCCAGATTGCGGATGCGCACGAGCCCGTCGACGAGATTGCTGTCTTTCGGAATGCCCCGCATCACGAGTTCCACGTTGTCTTTCCCGGAAGCGGATTCGAGAATGTCAAGGAGCGCATCGTCCCCAAGGCTGTAGGAGACGAAGATGTAGGTATCCCGAATCGTCGGATTCGCCGCTTCGGCCTGCGCGATTTCAGCGAGCTGCTGCTCCGTCATGTAGCCGAGCGTTTCAACCTCCTCGGCCTTGGGCTCAAGACGGCCCGCACGGGCGAGCTCTTCGACGAGCTCCACGGCCTCGGCCTGCGCCCATGCGTCGTGCGCATTCTCTTCGAGCCCGGAATCCTTCTTTTCAGCTTCGGCCATCAAAGCCTTGCCCTGCCGCGTTATCTCTTCAAGATCGAACTGCGCAGCGCTCGCACTTTCAATGCCCAAGAGCCTCGTGAACACCTTCTCCCATGTGCTTTCGCTCACGGGAATCGGAGGAGGAAGCTCTCCCCCTTCGGTTGTTTCGGTTGTCTTTTCAGTTTTCTGATTTAAACCGTCGTTATTCGTCGGGGACACGGGAGAGGCCCCGGACGACTCGATCGAGCAACCGTCGCAATTCGCCGGCACGTCGCTGAAGTAGCTGTCGACGCGAACGCCTTTGCCTTCTCGCACCAAAATGGCGGCAGCGTCACGCATGTCGGACGCATCAAAGCCCCTTTCGACACCGGCGAGCGACCCGTTGTAGGCTTCGGTCTCGGGTGTGGCAGGAGCGTCAGCGGCGGGCTCATGATCCTCCCTCACATTGGTGAGGACAATGTTGACCACATTGCGGGGAACGATCTTCATCTCACCGTTCGTGTACTGCGTGACGATCTCTTGCTTCGTCTCATAAACCGTATTGCCGGCCTGATCCTTGTAGACGCGGCCCTCAGGCGAGAAGATGCGGGCAGAAATCTCCGGCGTCGTGCCGGGGATCGTGAAGTTCTTCGTGTGCTCTGGCCCATATTTAGCACGTCGTTCGACCACTTCCTTTTCGCGCTCGGCCCACAAGTCGCGCTTGACGCGCTCGGGCACCTTCTCGCCACGCTTTCTGCGCTCCTCTTCGTCCTTGAGGAAGCTCCTGGCCATCTCTCGGCCCAACTGAATGCTCAAGTCTTGAAGGTACGTCACGGGCGTACCTTCCTGGCTCATGCGCACCACTTCGTTCCCAAAAAGCGGCTGGAAATTCAATTTCGGCACGCCCTTTTCAGACGCCTTCATGTGATTTGCGCCCGGCACGAGCAGACTCGGCGTCTTGGCCTCTTCGGCATTGGCCGAAGAACCCCAGATGCACATGAGCACGGCACCAGCGATGGGTGCCAGTCTAGAAAATGCCATACGCCTTTCCTCGAATTTGTTCCGAACGGACGGGACCGAAATAACGAGAGTCAAAGCTCTTCTCGGAGAGCCCCATCATCCAATACTCGTCGTCGCCCAGGAGGCGGCTACCCGTAAAGTGCTCGCGCACAAAGACAGGATCCTGTCCCTGCAGGTGCCAGAAACCCTTGCCGACCTTTTGACCATTGACCGTAATGTCGAAGTCGGCATTGATCTCCACAAAGTCTCCGGGCATCCCCGCCACACGCTTGACCATCTCGCGTCCGTCCTCATAGACAGGTTCCGCGTTCTTCACGGCAAAGACATACGACGCCCCCTTCTCAACCACACGGTTCTTGATGTCCACAAGGAACACGCGATCCGTCATCGAGAGGGTTTCCTGGGGATCAATTCCGATTCGATAGCGGGTCTGAAAGAGAACGCCCAACGTCACCGCGATGGCCAGCAGTGCACCGCTTTTGAGCCAGAATTCACTGTTGGGAAGCTTGAACGTCATGGCGTCTTCTGCTGGGCGTTCTGAGCTTTCTGCATCTGCTCAAGAACATCGGCGAACTGATTGAGCACGTCGAGCGTCTTTTGCAGATCCTCTTCGCTCTGAGGAGGCTTTGCCAGATCAGCAAGATCTTCCGGCGTCACGTCGATCTTGATGGCCGGACGGTCGCTCTGATGCTCGCCCGCCTTCTTAATGTCGAGCTTCGGCACGGGAACGGGCTTGAGGGCAGTCTCCGGCATCGGCGGCATGGTCTTGATGATGCGATCCACAAAGACCTGCGTATCAATCTCCACGCCTTCGGGCATTGCACGCACGGCACGCTTGTCGATGATCACGGCCCCCGCATCCGCCAGATCAGCCATGGCGTTGTCAACCAGCTTGCGAAGCGTGGCGGTGTCGTTCATGCCGTTGGGCAACTGTTCGCCCAGCCGCACCATGGCATCGTTGGCATCAAGCACAAGCACTCTCGGCATGGGTTCGTGCGTTTGCTGCGAAGCAAGAGGAATCCCGAGAATGTGGGGCGCAAACTTGCCGATCACGGCGCACGTGCCGACTGCAAGCGCCGTGCTTGCGACGACGGAAAGCCAAAACCGATCGGAACTTTTCTGTTCTCTGTACATTTCAAAGGGTTGGATGAGGTTGTTAATGATCCCAACATTCTCAAACAGCCCCAATTTCCGACCGGGAAGCATTCGAAAAGATGGCGTCCAAGCTCTCTTCTCCCCATCGCAGAAAAGGATTCGTCCTCGAATGCCGATCATCGAAGCTCCGCCTTGGTGAGAAAATGCCCTCAACTTTTTGGGATGCGGCATTTTGGGGGCTTTTGCCCCCTGCCCTGTCCCTCTCCCCATTGGAGTTCTCAGCACATGCATCGATTGCTTCTTGCCGGCCTCTGCGCTCTGGCCGCCCTGCCCGCCCTCGCCCTAGAGAAGAAGGTGCCCAACAACTGGGCCATTCTCGAAAGCAGCACCGACGGCATTGTCTTTCTCAATCTCTCCGACATTCGCAACGGCGCATTCGGCTTTGTGAAGCGGAGCAACGTGCTCGAAGTCTTTCCCAAGATCTCCGGAAAAATGCAGTACCGCTACAGCTCGGTCAACGTCGACTGCAATCAGAAGCGCCTGCGGTACGACTATCTGCGGGAACATTACGAAGAGGCCATGAACCTTGCTCGCGATAAAAAGGGCTTCGTCAAAGTCGAACACGGCTCCGTTGACGAAAAGGTCTATGACGCCGTCTGCAAGGGCGAATATGACAAGGCCACCGTGAGAAGCGACAACTTCGACATCGAAACGCTCGTCGTCTGGTCTCAGAGCCTCCTCTACCGCGCCAACCTTTGAAGTACAAAAACGCCCGGCCTTCTTGGAAGAACCGGGCGGTTGTTTGCTTGAGAGCGAGCTCAATTCAAGTTCAATCGGATCCTGGCCGCGCCGACGCGGTCATTCTTAAGCGTGACGCGGTAAAAGCCACGCGCCTCCTCTGCCGTGGGCTCAATCAAGCACTCGCAATCCTTCAAGGACCACCCTTCATAGCCGTGGCACTTCGCCAGAGCAGCAAGCTCTTCCGTTGCCAGGTCGGTGACGACCGCGTAGGCAATGTCCTCAATGACAAAGCCCGAGTAGGCAGACCTCTCACCGAACGTATTCTGGAGTTGATCCTCCAGTGGTCCCATGAGACATTCGAGAATGTTGAAGGGACGCATCTCGGGACAACGAGACATCTGCCAGAAGCCGCGTCTGATGAGGCGCTTCATGTCGTCCGTCTCGTCCTCATAGCCCGCGAGAACCTTTCTGGAAGAGTCCATGATGGCCGTCTGGAAGAAGGCGTCGCCATCTTCCTCGGGGAATGAAGACGGCACGGTTTCAAAGGGCGTCGTTTCCTCACCAAGCGCAATGGGGCGTTCAATGCCCACTTTGATCGGGAGTTCCAGACGGCATCGGTAGACCATACCCTCTTCCTTTCGTTCCCCCTCTTCGACTTCTTCAAAAGACACCACGACATCCTGAAGGACGCTCGGGAGTTGAGCGCGTTCGTCCTCCATGAAGCATTGCATCAGACGATCGAGAAGCCCGAGCGGGAGACGTGAGCGAAAGAGTGCCGTATAGGACCACATCCCGCAGGGATAGTCGGACGGCCTTCCTGTCACCTCGGGAACGAGCGCATAAGCACTCAACTCGGACTCCTTGAAAGCAACGACAAAGTTCGTGGGGATCAAAGATTCGATGAGATCCCGCATCCACTCGACCGAGTGCATCCAGGCCGGATAGGCATCTTCACAGCCTGCGCCCGTCTGAGTGCTGTATTCATCAATCCCGCCTGCAATGAAGGGAAGACGATGCGCCTGCCAGAAGCTACGCACCTCTTCGTCGGTCAGCGTGCCGTCCTCAAAGGACGCCAGAAGTACATCCACCTCGTCATTGAAGGCTTCGCGCAGGCGTTGCCGACAACTTTCGGTCTCGTCTTCCCTCGATAGAGCCGATGGCGGCAGATGCGCCTCAACATAGGACATCAGCAAGTCACGCATCTCATCCGACACTTCGCGGCAGGCCAACAGCTGGTGCATAAAACGCGAAACATTGCCCGCCTGTTCGGTCATGACGACGGGCGCGACGGCGTCCTGTGCGGACATCGTTGAGCACATGGATTTCATTTTCATTCCTTGTCCTTTACGGACATTTGTTGTTCTTGTTCGAGGCCTGCCGATCAGCAAGCCTCCAGGGCGGAATGAGGGGGATTGTGCAAATGGCTGAAAAGGCGTGCGGGCGGTTGTTGCTTTTGTTCACCCGCATCCCGATAATTGACCGTTGTGAGCGGCCAAGTGTTATTTTGGCCGAGGCGGTTGGAGGCTATTCGAGCGCTTTCGAAGCGTCGAGACGAAGCCCCATCTTGAAGCCTGTCACAGAAGCGTCGAGCTTCGTCTTTGTGGTTTGGCTGCATCCGGATGCGAGCACGGATGCGGCCAACAGGAGTACGAGGGGTTTAAGCTTCATTTTTTTCAATCGTCAGGATTCAAACCGCGATCTCGAAGCACATGGTTGATGGCATCGGTCACGTTCAAACCCCGATTCGTGTAGTTTTCAATGGCGTTGACGTCTTCCGGTGCGGTGGAGAAAAGCATCTTCTCGAAGTTCGAAACGATCAATCGCCCCACGCCAACACCGGTATGTCCTGACTTTACGAATATTTCGGAATAGACGCCGCCTACCGATGCGACGGTGGATAGAAGATTGAACCCGGCTTCACTCAACACAAGTCGTCCGCTGTCGCGAATGGACGCGATGGTTTCTGGCTTCTGGCCGAGCAGCAGCATCATGTTTGCGTTTTCGGCAATGGCGCGGCCCACGGGGTTTTCGTACAAGTCATTCAAGGACTGCGTGGCGATGATGGCCGAGCCGCCGTACTTTCTGAACTTTCGGAAGCCGTGCTCGATGAAGACGGACACGGGACCTGATTTGATGAGATCCCAGGCTTCGTCGATGATCATGATCTTCTTGCGGTTGCGCTCGCCCAGATACATCTCTCGCTGAATCTGGAAGATGAGCTGCATGAGCACCACCTGGCGAAGATGGGTTCGGCCCTGCAGTTCGTCCAGTTCGAGCACCGTAAAAGGGTTCTCGAAGCGCATCGTGTTGTGGCCGTGGAAATACTGTCCGTAGCCGCCCTTGGATGTGAAGGAGAAGAGCTGCTGCCCGATGTCGTGCATGCGTTGCTCAGTATGACCCAGACACTCTGCGGCAATGTCGTCAACGGTCATGGCCTGTCCCTTCGTTTCCCAGAGACGCTTCAGAATCTGCTTCAAGCCCGCCATCTGGAAGTCGGAGAGCTTTTCCTTTTCGGATGCCATGGCAGCGATCAGGACAGAGATCGTGTCCTCGTCTTCCTTCCAGTCGTCAATGAGTTCGAAGGGATTGAGGCAGATTTTCGACGCTTCGTCGAACTGCAGGAAGTCGCCGTCCAACTGTTCATTGAGCTTTTTGTAGGACTTGCCCGCGTCGATCACCCAGACCTGCGCACCTTCCGATAGGTAGCTCACGATGATCTCGTTCAGAAGGAATGATTTGCCGGAGCCCGACTCGGCGGCAATCACGGCATTCTTGTTGGTATCCGAGTCATGGAGCGACAGGCTCATCAGCTGGCCGTTTCGCGAGATGAGCGCGACGTGGAACGTTCCCGTGCCCTTCCATTCACCAAAGACCGGCAGAAGCACCGGTAGCTCGCGCGTCGTCATCGTCTTGTACCGATCCAGATGGAAGACCGCCTCCTTTTCGGCGCACAGCGGCAGACAGTTCTGGAACATCGGCGCGGTGATGAAGTAGTCCTCCATCAGGTGAAAGTGCATCGTGTCCCAATAGGACTGTGCCGAGACGGCTGCACGCTCGACCGCCTTGCGACTGTCTGAGAAGAGCAGCACGGAAAACGTCATGCGGATGGGCTTCGCACCCTTCTGGAAGGATTCCGAGAGAATGTCGAAGCTGTGCTTCTTGTCGGCCAAAACCGGCACGAACTTGAGCATCGGCCCCACCGCCTGATTGACCGTCCAGGTGCGCTTCGTTTCGAGCTTTGACTTTTCGGACTGCGTGACCGGAAAGAACACGTTGCAGCAGACCGCGTAGTTGATCGTGAGCTTGTCGTTGCCGCCCATCGTATTCCCGACGTACTTCATGGCCTCGGTGAAGAAGAAGGCGTCAGGAATGCGCTTTGCGCTCATGACCTTCACGAAGCAGTGCTCGCCCAGCTGAAGCGTGCTCTTGTCCGCAATGACAAGATCCGTCGTCGGATCGAAGATCTGGGCGCTGATCGTCTTGTCCTCCTCCCACTCGCCCATGACGGGCATGCTGCGCCAAGTGGCGTTGGGAGACCAGTTGATGATGCTTTGCATCAGACGAATGTAGCGGGAGGCGGAAAGGGCTAAGGGCCAGAGACCGACAGACGACAGCGCGGACTCGGTTTTCGTTTCCCACGTCTTGGTGAGGACAACGTCGCTCTCCTTGGGCTCCTTCCCTTCAAAGGGAATCTTGATCGAGACGATGAGACGAGATTCCTGAATGCGTCCGCAATCATAGTCGCCGCCCGAAAAGCTACGTCCGTGAATGTTCTTCTTCGTGTGCGCACGCAGAAAATCAATTCGCTGCTTCACAACGCCCGCCAAGGGCCCGTCCATGTGATCTTGTCGAATGCGGGCAAGCGCATTCAACTGAGGCTCGATGTCGGGCGAGCGATAAAGAAAGAACTGCATGATGGTTCCCGGCGGATAGTCGCCGGCCACCAACTGCTCGATGCGCTCCTTCGTATGCTGATCACCGCCCGCGAGCGGCACGCACTCAAAGGCAAACCCCAGCGTGCTGTCGTCACACAAAAAGAGCTTGGACTGTTCGTCATAAGCCTGCACGGGGCAGAACTGACAGGCACGCACGTCCTCATCCACAATGCCGTCCGCCGATTGGCGACGAAAACCAAATACTTCCATTTTTTTTACTCAACGAAGAGGGGTTAAACGCAAACCTTCGAGTACGTAGAGAATTAAGCCCTTACTTTTGGGGCTTGGCCGCTGCTTTTGCCTGCTTGGGTTCCTCACCACGGAGGAATGACTTGATGTCGGCGGGCTTTCCTTGCGAGACACGACCGTCGGGCGCGATCACGAACGGCACGCCCCTGACGCCGATGATCTTCGATAGCATGACTGTGTGATCCTGATCGTCCATCGGGCAGGTCGTCATCGCCGGCAGCGCATTCATGGCCTCGTCACCTTCAAGCATGGCCTGCATCTTTTCTTCGTCCGTCCCCACGGAGCACCAGAGCTTCTTCGCATAGGTGTGGCTCGCTTCGCCCAACACCGGCACGACGTGGAAGGTGAACGTGTAGTCCTTGAGCAATTCCGGATCGCTCTTCACTTCCGAAATGAGCTTGTGGCACCAGCCGCAATGGGGATCCACGAAAAGCACGGTGCGCTTGGGACCGTGACCGAGCTTGTAGCCCGCATACGTCGTCTTGTCGTAGCCCATCGTGTCGAGGAAGACGCGCTGCGTGGCGCGCTCGATCTCGTCAATGGTCTTCAGTTCCTTTTGCTGCCACACGTCAAGCATGCGGCCCATGAAGACAAAACGTCCCGCGTCCGCAATGTACAAAATCGTGCCGTCCTTGCTTGCAACCGCACGCATGCTCGATATGCCGAGATTGACCACCTTCTCGATTTCGGGGATCTTTGCTTCGGGTACGGACGCCATGTCGTTCTCCTCAACCTTCTTGACCTTTGCGTCGGATGTCGTAACATTCTTTCCGAGCTCAGGCACCACAGCCTTCTTGGCTTCTGGATACTGCTCTTCAATGGCTGCCACACGGGCCTTGAAGCGGTCGAGCGACGAATTTTGGGACGCCTCTTCGGCTTGTGCGTTGCAACCGACAATTCCAATCAGGGCAGCGGCCAACGCCGTGCGCTTCGTCAACTTGAGCATGATGTTTCGCGTAAAAATGAAATCCCAAAAAAAGGGGGATTCGCTTCTCTTTCGGGCGATCCCCCTCCTTGTGCCGAGTCGGACGATCAGTTGAGACCGTTCGTGAGCTGGGCAATGTAGACCGCCTTATCGGCAGCCGCATACGTCGCGCCCATGATGCTTTCAATAACCGTCGGCGCGTTGTAGAGCCCCATGCCGGCGGCAACGCCGACCACAAAGCCCATGATGGAGCTGCGCACCACACCGGCCACAACGCCAACCAACACCATCGCGATGGCGATGATGCGACCGAGCGTACCCTGGGTCCACTTGACGAGCGTATCCCAGACGTCATTGAATTCCTCGCCGCCGGTGCCAGCCATGACCATGCCCGCCGCAACGGCCAGCATGACGCCGCAAACGACGTGCGATTGCTTGATTTTCATCGGATTTCTCCTTGTTTTTTGAAATTGAACGGATCAAACCCCACAATTAACAATGAAGGGTGCAGACATTTTCGATGCCGCACCCTTCATGCTCTTTCGGAATTCGAAAGAATCGAACGCGCTATTTGTACGCCTTGGCCTGCGTTTTCGCCTTCAACTCTTCAAGAGTATTGACGCCTTCACGGTCCGTCGCGGACCCACTGCTCTCGGTCTTCATGTCCTTCTTCTCCAACGGCTGGAAGACGCGGGAGGCTTCTTCATACTCCTTCGCCAGCACCCAACGGCGCGGCTCGATTTCCGTGTAGACATAGCCTGGCGCGTTGTAGTCCCCATTGCTGTCGATGTAGGGCGCTACCCAGATTCGCATCACCTGCGAAGGCGTTCTGATCGGCACCGGACGCTCCGGCAGCGCCGGCGTCACGTAGTTGTCGATCACTTCATCCGACGCTGCCAGCCTGGTAGCACCCTCTCCAGACGTCCCGGCGGCAGCTCCGCCGCCTCTGGCGTCCTCAACGGTCGTGACAGCCGGTCCTCCGTCCATCGGGGACTTCACGCAATCTTCGCACTCCTCGTTGTAGGCACCGTCCTTGTCCATCGGGGACGGGACAGCACCGTCGTTGGTCGACTCATAGACATCACGCGTCGAATGGCAGTAGACGCTGCCGGGCATGCCCGAGCAGGAGAATTCTTCTTCGCCCACGTTGAAGTAGGCGCAGCCCGTGAGGCCGGATGTCATCGTCATCACGCCGCCGAGCATCAACAGACGCTTCAAAAGTTTGTTCTGCATGGTTTCTGATCCTCTTAATTCTTGGCGAGAGAGCCCTTGGCGGAAATCTTGAGCGTGGTGCCGGAAATCACGATGATGTCGACTTGGCGGCCCGCATTGATTTCGACAACCGGGAAGACGTCTTCGGCCATGTCCAGATAGAACTGGGCCACACGGTCGAGCGACTGGGAAATGCCCTTGACGGCAGCGCCCTGAACGGCATTTGTGCTCAAAGCATCCTGGTACTGGGTTTCACCGGTCGTCGACGTCGCGAGCACAGGCACCGGATCAACGTCAAAGGCTTCGCTCATGCCGCCCGCAAAGCCCGCAACGAGCGATCGGGCAATGATCTGACCCTGCTTCGAGACCAGGCGTCCCTTGATGCCGGCCTTGCCGTCTTCGCCCGCCACATAACTTTCGAGCTTCGTCTCAATAACGGAACCGTCGTGGCGCACGCACGATAGCGTTTCGCCTCGAACCTTGGCGCGTTCGCTCGCAAGATCGCCCGCACCGCCCGCGATAAGGAAGCATTCGCGCACGTCGCTGCGGTAACGGTTCGGAAGGATGGCTTCCTTGGAGAGTCGAATCAGAATGGGCGTGGGGTTGTCAAAAGCCCCCTTGTTCGTCGGGAACTCGCCGCCCGTCAGAATCGTGCCGGTCAGAATGGAGCCCGCAGGAATGTAGGCTTCGCTGTCCTTGGCGGGCTTTTTCTTGCCGCTCGGATTCTTCTCCTCTTCAATCGCCTCGCTCATGACGGAGAGCTTCAGAGGCTTGGCTTCACGCTTGGGACCTTTGTCATCCTTTGTCGGCGGCGTCACGTCAAAGACATTGCCGCTTGCGGGCATTGTGGACGCAGCAGGCGTCAAGCCGTTCGAGGCTCCTTGATCCTGCGCAGTGCGCACCCCGTCCTTGCGCGTATGGCGCGTCGCGTTCTTCTCCGCAATCGGATTGGGCGCGCCGCCGCCCTCGACCGCCGCATTGCCTGCGACCATCGCCGCATTGTTCACCTGATCCTCGACCACGCTGCGCGTGTCTTCCTTGACTCGGGCTTCCATTTCACGCATGGCTTCCTGCTGGCGCACCAGCTTTTCGTCAATGCTTTGCGAGAGCCGCGAAAGATCTCGACTGATGTCGCGGTTTTCGAGCGTATCGAGGCGATGCAGGATCTGTTCGTTCATGCGGCGCAGATTCTTGAGCTGTCCCGCCAGATGATCCAGCGTTTGATTGCGCGTATTAGTGTTCGTAAAGACGCTTGAGACCTGATCACGCTTGGCGACGTACTTCTCTTCCTTTTCCGGTTCCGTCTGAAGAACGGCAATTACCGCGAGAACCGCCGCCACAATGCACGATACGGCCAAAATGCGCTGCTTGGCGGGCGGCAGACTCGCCCACTTGTTCTTAATGTCAATCATCGCAGCTCCCGTCAGTTGTATTCACGGCTGATGAGGGACTTGCGAACCGAACCCGCCATCGGCTTCTCATCAGGTCGAACGGCCACGTAGATTTCGGACTTTTGTCCAGGACGCAACACCTTCAGCGGCCATGCGGCAACGGCGGCCACGTTCCAATTTCCGCAATGCTGTTCACGGAATTCAACGGGCGTGCGACCGATGTTTTCAGCTACGCCAACATAGACGTTGAGCTTGCTGCCCACCAGAATCTGTCCGCCCTTGAAGCGCACGGAGAGGCCGTTTTGCCTGCAGACGGGCAGAACATCCGACGCCCTCACGTTTCTCAGCGTGTAGCCTGGGGGCACCTCGCCCTTGGCAATCACGTGAAAGCCTTCGCGCACCATCTCAACGAACGGCATGGACGTCTCCCAAGCCTCGGCCTGCGTTTCGCTCCCCACCACAGCACCGCCCGACGCAATTTTCTCCTGCACGTCGTCAGGCACCCGAAGTTCGACTTCGCGCGGCGGAATGCGCTTTGGGATCATCGTGAGCGAGAGCGCGACACCGTCGTTGCCCTTTTCCGTAATGAAGGCCGTCACCGGATAGTTCTTGTCGGTCGAGATGTAGACCACATTGCCCCGCACGCAGACCTCGCCGCACTCGTTCTCCTTCGTGCCGCCCGAGAGTGTCGTGGAGATCACCTGAGGATGCTTGAAGGGCGTCACGATGCGGTTGGGGTGATACATGGCAATCGGGATCATCTGATTGACGCCCGGACGCATCAAAAGACGCGTGGAATTGTTGACGGCCATCGAAAGGTCGTCTGCGGCCTGAGCCGCGCTGTTGCGGACGAGTTGAGTCGACACCATCGGATAAGCCGGAATGTCGGATGCTTCAACGGCTTCGCTCTGCGAGGCTGACTGATGGGACGAGAGACCGTTACCGGCAGTGCCGCCCTTGCGTGCGTCTGCAGCGCCCGCCATCGTGAAGAGCGCTACAGCGACGGCCATGACCACCGTCAGTCGTTTATTTTGCTGATGATTCATGAAAAGCTCCTCAGACCTGCCCTTCATCGGGTGCGGAGTCGGGCCGGAAGCTCCACCCGAACGTCTGGCCCTCCCCGCGATCTGCCCTCTGCGGGCAAGCCTGAAATGTTGGAAAGAATTGCGAATCCGTTATCAGTTATTCAAGGCGTTCTTCGGCCTTGGCCTTTTCCACGTCCGGATTCTGGTAGTCCTTGATGGCCGCTTCCTTGCGAGCGCGTTCCTTCGCATTTTGCTCGCGGTTTTCAATGCGATCCATTTCGTCACGGGTATGCGGAACACCCTCATACGTTGTGAGGTAGTCGATCTGAGGCAGGTAGTTGCTGATCGAGAGCTTGAACTCATAGGTGCGCTGGACCTTCGTTTCGCGGCTCATGCTCGTTCCTGCACGCATGAATGAATACCCATAGACGAACACCATCCCAGTCGTCTTTTCATACGTGACACGCAATGGTTCAAAGCGCATGGCAACGCGGTCCTCGCGAAGCTGTGTCGCACCTGCCTGAAGAGCGTCGAGCGTTTCGTGATAGATCTTGGGGGAGAGAAGCGGCTTGATCTGTTCGCCCACGAAGTCGACGTTGCCAGGCGTCACGTTGCCGATCAACTGCGCTAGCGCCAACCCCCAGGCTTCCATATAAGAGTTCGATGCCTGCGTTTCGGTCACCTGAGCATCTCGTGCCAGCGTCCACGGTTGAAGCGTGACAATCGTTTTTTTATTGAGGAGCGCCACCACTAGAATCAACACCAGCGTAAGAAGACCTAGTGTGAGGATTCTGAAAAAGTTGTTCTCCAACTGAAGGCTTGAAAAGCTCTTCTTATATTGTCCGAACTGCATGATTGTTGTTTTCCGTGAGGGTTAGGGAATGTATTGTTTGATGAACGGATTGCGCATCGACTTCGACTTGCAGAAGTAAAGACCCCAGTGGTAGAAGAGGTGCTTCAAATACCCGTCCGGGTGGTTGTCACGGAATTTGCGGTACTGATGCGTTACCGCCAGCCCGCACAAAAGACAAATCAGAGCTTTCTGGATGATCATCCCGAATACAAGTCCGAGGACGATTGGTACCACTTCGTCGGCTGACCACAGCAACAGATGCTGAGGGTCGTCCACATGAGTGGGAATGTAGGTTGGTTGCATGACGAAATCCTTGTTCGCGAAATCAAGAAATCTTCCGCATTGTCAAGGATGGAAATGCCGACACCGATACAGCATCGAAAGAGAAAGAGGGCGGGGAGAAATGAGGAGCGTCGCGTCGCACTCAAAGAAACGGACTATGCAATATCAATGCAGAGTTTTCGCTTTTCCCCTGAAGCAGTAGGAAAAAGGCCGTTTTTGCACATGTGCAAAAACGCGAACTGGGGTTGGGCAGAGCGGAGGGGGAATGTTCTTCCTCACAGAAACAGCCGCAGGAAGCCTCCGAATTCATTCGGATGGAGGAATGCGGCACTCATCCATACCCGAAAGCGCCCCTGCGCAAGGGACGCTCATTTCGCAACCCTGTGCTAAGGTTCTTCCATGAGCACGAAATCCTTCATCATCACCCTTCCGATCATTACCGGAAGCGAAGAACGCCGATGGCTTAGGAAGAGTTTCAGCTTCGGCTGCAACCTTCAGAACGCCGTCATGGGCGGTGGATGGGATCGTGTTCTGCGGATGCGTGCCACGCCTGAGTGGCAGGCCGCAAGGGTCATGCCGAAGGGCAGTGAAAGGACAAAAGCCTTCCGTGATCTTCGCGTGCAGTTCCGCTTGAGCGAGTACGACTTTCATGCCGACGTCGCCAAGCACCGCAAGGCTTCGGGACGTAGCCACCTGCTCGGTATCAACGAATCTCAAAAACTTGCTTCGAGAGCGTGGATCTCGGTGGAGCGCCACCTCTACAACAGCGGCTCTCCGAGGTTCATCAGTTCTAGACGCGGACTGCATTCGATCGAAGGGAAGACCAATCGCACCGGCATCATCTGGAAAGCAGATCAGCAGTGCGTAACCGTCTGCAAGCACGTGTACCGTGTTCGCGTTGACAAGCGCGACGACTGGCTCACCCGAGCTTTGCAGGATCCGACGGATCCCACAAAGCCCAGAAAGGTGAAGTATTGTCGGATCGTGCGTGAAATGCGCAAGGGCAAGGAGCGCTTTCTCCTGCAACTTGTTGCCGAAGGAACAAGCCCTCTGAAGCACGCCTACGCCGGCAAGGATCTGCGCATGGCCATTGATCCGGGACTCGGGTCGCTCACCTATGCGACTGAGGACGGGACAATTGCCAAAGTGCAGATTGCGCCGAGCGCGGACACGGATCACCGTGCCGTGCGCAAGCTTCAGCGTGCGATGGAGCGTAGCCGCCAAGCGACGAATCCCGACAACTACGAAACGGTTGAGGTGGTTCGTCACGGCAAGAAGCACAAGTCACTGAAGGTGAAGTCTGGATGGCTTCAGTGGCGTTTCTCGAAGCGCTACGAAAAACTCCGGTCGGAACTTGCGGAGATGCTTCGTCTTTGTGCCGCCACGCGAAAGCGCGAACACGGTGAAGTCTGCAACTGGCTTCTCGGCCATGCAGGCCACATCATTGTGGAGGACAACAGTTATAAGGCGTTCCAGAGGGGACGGTTCGGCAAGACCATCGGGCGACATGCGCCGGCAGCGTTATACGCACAACTGACGAACAAGGCTGAAAGCGCCGGTTTGTTGGTGGAATTCGTATCGCCAAAGAAGCTCAAGCCCACTCAGCACAATCTGCTGACGGGGCAATTTGTCAAGCACGAACTTTGGGAGCGCCGCGTGCGACTGGGTGAAGATGATGACGAACGCTGGATCGACCGCGATGCAGCTGCTTGTCTGAATCTGTTGTACGCAGATCTTGAAAAACAAACCTACGTCCCGGAACGGATCCGTGAGGCCGTTCTAGCCGGAGTAACAGCCTGGCTTGACGCCGGTGTCGTAGTCATTCAAGCCCGAGAAGGGATCACCGAGCGCGAGTTCGGGAGGTTCCGACGGCGGGGGATTCCGTCCCTTACCGTACAAGGGTTGCGTCAGCAAGGATTTCGTGGTCGGAGTGACGGCAAATCGGGGGCGACCCCGAGGCGAAAAGCCTCGACTGTATCGAAACCCTCCCACTTCAGTGGCGAGGTTGTTTAGCAGGAGGAAGGAAACAAGGTTTTTTGCCTTGGTGAGGGCAAGGGGCAGGGCCGAGGGAGAACAGGCATTCGTTTTTCGCAGAGACGGAACAATCCAATGTCCCAAAAAGCGGCGAGGGCCGATCTTGCGACCGACCCTCTTTCTGCTGGTTACTGTTTCCTGTTTAACAGTTCAACATCAAAACCGCCGAGATAATGAGCCGTACTATTGCCGAAACGTCCGAGAGCGAGAACCAAATATGCAGTTCCACTCCCTCGCGCCCAGCCTTCGCCTGTGCTATTATCTCTACGGAGTTTGGCGAGTTGTTTGGAGTACTCATCGCCCTACCTCCCATAAAAGCGCAAAAGGCCCATTCCGCTGCTATCGGTTTGGGCTTTTTTGCTATTCGACAGGGGCGAGATTGCCCGCTGCCATGACGACTAGCGCCGTCAATTCTTGAACCCGCATCCGAAAACAACTGGGAGGAGGGGAGAGGAAACAACTGCTTCTCTCCATGCCCAAAATTTTACCGTATTCTACCTTCGGCGTCAAAAACATTTCCACGCTCTTCGCCTCTAGCAGAGGAGGATTGGCCGATTTTGCACATGTGCAAATCTTTGTCCATAACGGACAATCAAGACCCCGTTTCGGACCTTCCTCGTCTTTCGCGGACGAGGTGATGCCGGCTCGTCCATGCCGGACAATTGACCGTTCCCAGGATTGGAGAACCGCCGATTGCAGAAAAAAAGCGGCCACTTGAAAAAGCAGCCGCCGAAGTGCACATTCCTCGTGTAACGAGGAGCTCCCCTCAAAACCTTTTTTGGAGATTGCTGATGGCTGTTCCCATCAACAAAGCGATCATACCGAGTAGAGCTGGGGCTACATGGGGTTCAATCGCATAAGGCACAAAAAACCAAATAAGGATCCCGCACATTCCAAAGACAGACCCGAGATAGCCGATGCGCTGTTTCAGGGGTGAAGCCAAGCCGAAGTTTTCGAGTTTGATGCGCCGTTGCAGCATTCCGTCCCAGATGGACACGACAAGAAGCGGCAGAAGGAGGGGCAACCAAATGCACATGAGGGCAATTCGCTTGAAAACCCAATAGATCATGTCGAACATCCCGACAATACGCTCCTCGACGATGGGAAAGAGCCAATCCCCCATCGTCTCTATGCCTCTGGAGGCATTACGCTCCTCCTGTGTCGGCACGAAGTGGTGAAGCGTCTTCTCCTCAAGATCGTTCGCGACAATGTAGCGGTCGTACCAGATGTCCGCCTGGTTTGTAATCGCCATCGCCGTCTCCGTGCCAAAGCTTCGTTCAAGCATCTCACCCTCTGCCTGGGTGTTCTTGCGAGCAAATTCGCTGTCCGTCATCGTGAGCCAGAACATGCACAAAACAAACGTCACGATGATCGTCACGAGTGACAGTTTTTCGTCAGACAACGCCATACATCACCTCGCCAACTGCATCAGTTCAGGCTCGAAGCCGATGACACTTACAATCAGATTGTTTCTGTAAATCGTCATCTGCATGGCGCATGGGATGAGAAGCATAAAGGCTCGATAGAGGAGCACTTGCTCCTCGCGAAGTCCCACGTAGTTGCGCTGAGGTTGACAGTCCTTGAGAAATTCTGCAACTTGCGGCACCTTGATTATTTGGTCAAGCACTTCACGCACGAAGAACTTGATCTTTAGAGGTTCAGTGCATAGGTTGTAGCCCTGTGAAAAGCGGGCAAGCATGAAGTATTGTTCCGCAATGCGATCCAACAGGACGCGAAGTTCTTCCCGACCGAGTCCCAAATAGACGTAGAGATTCGCGATCATCTCGAAGACATCCTTGCTCTCGAAGATGCTGAACTCAATGAGCCTCAGATTTTCGCCTTCACTCTTCTTGTTCACCAGGGGCCGGAGAAGTTCGGCACCTTGAGCTTCGCAGGACTTGACAATGGCTTGATGACACTTACGCATAGTTGTTATGTCTCCTGAGGGGGATGGCCTTTTTTTCGTTCGCTCTCACCAAGAGCGGAATGCGTCCTTTGAGAACGGTGCCGCCCGAGAGAATGGCGATGTATTCAAGACTCGGCAGACAGCCGAAGAGCTGCGGCGGGAAGAGGGGCACCTCTTCGACCGCAAGCCGCTCAGATAGCGAGCCGCTGTGTTCGTGGGGACTGTCCGCACTGATCGAGCTGTTCTGGCTGTGTTCGACGTGGTGCACACGCGTCGTAGGCATCTTCTCAGTGAGAAATTCCTGCGTTTCGGGTTCAATTGTGCGCAGTGCAATGACGTTGTTGAGGTTGCCGAGAAGCTGAGACGCCTTGTCTTTGGAACCCAAGCGTGCCGCAAAGTCGGCAATGAGCTGGGTTGCTACAAAGACCTTGAAGCCCGCGCCGCGACCTTTGTTAAGGAGCTGAATCAGAGGTTCATTGACAACCTCTGAAGTTTCGTCAACAAAGATCGAAATGGGAACCTTCTTCGTCTCGAAGTTGTAGCGATTGCCGGCCACACTGGTGAGGTCAGACAAAATGATTGAACCGAGAGCGCTTCCCACCACCGAATTGGCAAGGGAGTTGAGACCGATGTAGACCACCTTCTTCTTTTCGAGAAACCACCGCATGTCACGGAAAGGCTTTGCGTTCGAGAGGTCCGCCAGATTGCGCACGGTGGTTTCCGGAGGCGAGAGCATGTCGCCAAGCTTTCCCGACGTGAGCATGGAGAGAATCGGGATGAGGGAGGCGATCATCTTGCCGAAGTGCGCCTTGTCGTGCTCGCACAGCGAGATGAGGCCTTCAATTGCGGGGTTGGGATAATCGGCCTGCAGGTAGATCTTGTAAACCATGCAGTAGCCCTTCGTCGGCGTCCAGAAGCGGTCGACGGGCTTGCCTTCCTCGTTGAGAGGATTGGTGGCATCGAAATAGTCCCTGAAGGTCTGCTCACCGAGTTTTTCAATGCCGTACTTCGTGACGCACTGCTCCAGCAGATCGTCGCCCCCCATCTGCAGCGACTGCAAAATGGAGCGTAGCGTCGGGCGCTTTTCGAGGAAGTAGAGCGCCTGGCAGATCTGGTTCATGGCGAGCCAACCGAACTGCTTGAAGGATTCGGAGGATCCGCCGCCCGCCAGGAGCGCTGAAATGCGGCTCGGAATGTCCGAAATGTCGGAGAAGTTTGCCAACGGATTGATGGGCGTCGACTCTTCAGGAAAAGCAGGATGGAACATTTCAAAATCGCCGATGCGGCCCACTTCCTCACACGCTGCGCGCGCATTGTCACGCATCTCCGCGTCACCCTTCGGGTCAATGATGATGACGCACTCGCCCTTGGCGATGGCCTGCGAGATGAGGAGGTCAAAGCAGCGAGTCTTGCCGGCGCCTGTCGTACCCACAATCAGCGTATGCCCCGCAACGTGGTCAATGGGTTGATAGAGATCCGTCTCGACGGCCTCCACACCATGAATCCACTTCTGTCCCATGTCCGCGATGGAATATTCGCCAACCGATCCGCTCTTGAGGAAAACGTCTTTCGAGGAATCCACGACTTCGCGTCCCCAGTGAACAACGTCGTCGACAGGTGTCTCCTTGCTCTGCTTTGCGACATTGCTCCAATCCTTGTCCATCATTGCGTAAAGGCGTTGGGTATGGGTGTGCGTCCAGACAAAGCCACGACCGAGCCAGAACTCTTTCATGTGCTGGGGACTGACGGCCTTTGCTTTGAGTTCGGGTACGGTCATGATGGTCAAGTCACGTCCTGAAAGCTTGCTTTGAAGACGTTCGAGTTTGACAGCTCCCGGCATGCGGTAGGCAGCCATCGCAAGCGAAAGGCCCGCAATGACATAGCTCGGCATCGAGGGCATGTTCCCGAAGAATCCGTAGATGCCGTAGCCAACGGCTGTGCTCGCCCAGCCGAGCGCACAATATTTTTCATAATTACGCCGCCAAGGCTGTTCAAAGGCGACGGGATCGGATTTGATGGGCATTAAATCGTTATTTGTGTTTGAGAATGATGAGCACGCGGTCTTGCTGATCTTCAAAAGCGATCTTCCAATCGCCCGGCTGAAAACCGATTGCTAGAGCCTTTACTTTCTCAGGTGTCAGTCCTAGTGATGAGGCTCTAGCGAACGTGCCGGCTGCGTCGGCCCTACGTTCGGTTTCGGTTAGACTCAGGAGACCCGTAGGGAAGAGGGGACTGACGCCCGCCAGCATGCCGTCCACGATCTCTTCTCGTAGACGCTTCGCAGGCGACATCCCGTCCACTTCTCTTTCTACGGAGGACTTCTGGTTTTCGCAGTTTTTGTCAACATGATTTTTTTCAATGACCGACGTCTGTGTCATTGTTTTGTTTGTGTCGACAATCGTCACTTCGCCGTTGGCAAGGACGCCCACCAGGTTCTGCTCCGAACGTGCGATCAGCGTATCCTTGCGCTTTTGGTTTTTAACGGCCTCTTCCCGCGTAGCGTAGGTTTCCTCGCGTATGACAGGCTGCTTGAGAAAGGGAACTTCTGGGAGCGCGGCGTCACCATAAAGCGCACGCATGTTGTCTTCCGAGTCTTTCTCCGCTTCAACGTGCTTTTCCTCACCAGGGATGAAGCCATGGGGCGGTTCTTCAGGATTCGCAGCGTCAACCCCGGTGATCTCAACGGTCTGACCTGCTTGCATCTCCACAACGGTCATTGGTTCGTCGCAGCTGCAACCTGCATTGGCAGCATTGGCAACATTGCCATCGCAGTAGCCCGCAGCGCCAGCAAAGACCAATTCCTGAGCTTGGACTTCGCGTCCTTTCTGGACAGGCATGACCTCTCGATGGTTCTCTGCGGACGGTGATGGGGTGACCGACGATGCCGGAGGGGTGTTTGTTTGGCTTCCGGGCTGCCGTTGCGATCCTTCAGTTTTCTCTGGTTTTTCAGTTTTCGTTCGGTTGGGCTGGTTGGCTTTGTTGGCTTTGGTGGATTTATCAGCTCTGCCCACATTGCCTACATCGGCAACCTCCGCAGCTGGTTTCAAGAGCGTACTCATGAGCGATGCGTGAAGGTCCTCATCCGTCTTTTGTGGACGAGAAGCGGGTTGTGTGTCCATGGATGACACCGGAAAGCCGGCGTTATCTCTAACGATGGCAAGACCGGGGCCTATCTCTATCTGGGTGTCGCTGGGCTTTGCTGCGACCTGGACTACTTGGACTTCTTTGACTGGTGGTTGGGAAGCCGGCTTGGCAGCCTCTCCTGCACTTTGCACACGCCGTCCCGTCAGGACTGCCATCACGTCTGAAGTGAGCATGGCGTCTTCAATGGGGATCTTCCTAGAAATGGCTTTCCCGCCCAGACGTGGACGGTTGTCGACCGTCCTGGACATCGGCTGTCTACCCGATAATCCGGCGCTCGTGGAAGCCCGTGTCTGCGTAGCCTGGGGCTTCTTGGGGGTCAGGGCCGGAGGATTGCCCTTGGGTACGAAGACCGGCTTCGCCGGCACTTCGTATGTCGGCATGGAAACGGCATGGACAAGATGAGAGGAACCTGCTGACTCCAGTGAATCCGAAGGCTTGTCGGGAACCGTGTCGGGTTGCTCGCGCTGTTCACTGTGGACAGCCTTCTCCGGATAATTGTGAGCTCGGTCAGTAGCAGAAGCGGAAGGAGAAGCCGGGGCAGCTTCTTCACTGCGAGGTTCACTGCCCGGCATGAGAAAGGAGAGGTCCCCATCCGCCATGCGTCGCTTGATGTTCTCTACGGACGCTCTATCGGGCTTCACAGAGGGAGTCAGTGCAGAAGGGACATTGCCGGTGGTTTCGGGTTGGGATTCGACGGGCTTGGGCGTAGCGTTGCCCGAAAGGATGGCCTTCAACTGCGTCTTGGTTGCCTGATCGACCTGAGGCTCCGTTGGGTGTGAAGATGGTTGGGCAGCGACGGAGGCAGTGTGAGAGGCGAAGTAGCTTTCTTCCCCCGCAATGGCCTGCGGATCTGTGTTGTCAGTGACAAGTTCGGCAGGAACGCTTGACGCGTCGGGAATGGACTGCGTCATGGTCTCGGAAAGGAGCTTTCCATGCTTCGCCTCCCAAGCTTCGATGACAGCCGGATTCTGAGCTTCCCAGCCGTTGATGATGGCGAGCGTCGGTTCAGGAGGGACAAGGCCGTTAAAGAGCACGTGCGTGCTTCTGAGCTTGATCGACTTGAAGGGATGCTCGGGGTGCATGTCATAGACTACCGGCCAGATGTAGCCGCCTACGGGATTGACATCCTGCGGAACGGGTTCTACACAGCCGCCCGTCACCAGACAGTCGAGCATTCGGTCGATCTTCCTGGGAACGCTCGCGTGCTTTTCTTCGAGGACACGGGCGTAGATGAGCTCGCTCGCCTTCGTGGTCCAAATGATGAAGGTTCCCGACGTAGTCACGTGCAGGATCGAGCCCTTTTCGTTGACGCGGATGACGCCGTCGGCAATGAGCAGACGAAGCGCATCCATGATGTATTCGGCTGCGGGAAGGCTTCCGCCCATGCGGCGTCCGTCGATCTGCCCTTCGTTGCGTGCCTTGATGTCTTCGCCAGACGTGAATTCGTCGGCCTGCTGCACGACTTCGGCAATGAGATTTCCGGCTTTGCTCGGATTGACGAGTGTGCTCTCGCAAGCTTCCCAAATGGCTCTTGCACCGTAGTCGGCAAGCCAGTCGAAGGTCTTCTGAGGAACGATCTCGCGCACGAACATTAGCGTGCTTTGCTGGTGCCGGTTGTGTCCCGCCGACTGCCAGATGAAGTGGTATTCGCGGATGTTGTTGTCGTCGAGCCAAGCGGTGAGGCTGGAGGAATAGGGGTACCAAGTTTCACCGTCTCCCGTGACGATGACGTCCGTCACGGGCTTGCCGATGTCATGCAGAAATCCGGCGAGCCAGCATCCGAAAAGCCAGCGCTTCGAATTTTGATAAAGCTCTCTGGGCGTGTCCCTTTGGTTGAAGACCTTCTGCTTGCCGAGCCTTACGGCGAGCGTTGCCACCTGCAGAGAGTGTGCGAAAAGACCGCCTATCCCGTTGTGATGATGGAACTGCGATGCCGGGAGCAGGTGCATGTACATGAGCCCTCTCCTCACCACGGGAAGGAAGTATGTGTCGATCTCCTCGCGCTCCATCGGCAGATCGTCCGCCGACTGCCGGATGGCGTCCGCAAAGAACGCCATGATGACGTCTACGGAGACCGCTTCAACTTTGCGAGGTTGAGGGGGATAGTCCGATATCTGTCCCAGACTCGGTCTATGTCGCGTAGCAAGCAGCAGATCCTGGTAATTTGCGATGCTGAGCGGCGCATCCGTCCGACGACGCTCACTGAGGACTTCGCCGGGAGCGATGTCGGTTATTTCATCGGTCGATGGTGCCCGTGCTCTCGTGCCGTTGTCCTGCGGCTTCGCCTGGTGAGGAGAAACACTGTCCGTTGCCCGGATGTCCTCCGCGTCATGTTTGATGTCTTCACTTGGCCCTTCGTTCTTGACGGACGCATTGACCATGTCGTCGATCGCATCGTCCGAGTCACGTCGGCGAAGCGAGGAAAGTTTCTGGAAGAGGGATTCGAACATGAGGGCGGAGGAAGATTGCGTTCAAAGCGAGGAGGCTAACATGCGCCATCCCGCTTCCAATTCCGCCTTCGAAAGGGATTCCGTACCTTGTTCGAATCCTCACCAAGGAAGAAGCCTAGGTTCGACAGAATGAATGGGCTTTCATTCTTTTGGAGAAGTCCCTTGAAATACATTGCTCTATGCGGCGTCCTGATGGGCACCGTACTTCTGGGCGGATGCGCTCAAGCACCACAGCCCGTACCGGAACCGCCGCTTCAATACGAAGATCCTGCTGTGCCTCCCCCGCCTGTGGCTTACACGGACAAGATTCGAGAGGTGGCAGTCGTTGAGACAACCGGTTCTCGCGGCGGTGCAGCCCTGCGTGCACAGGAAGACCTTGACGTGCTCGCCAACGATCATTACGAAGGCGTTGAGCCGGCAGTGACCGATCAGAACGCCCGCCAGACCTTCAGCACTCTTCCTGCCAGTGTGTCAACGAAGAACAATGGGAAAGCGCATCTGAAAGATAAGTCGGTCTACGCAAGGAAGGACAAGTCGGTTTACGCGATCAAGCCCAGACCTTGAAAAAACTTGTCGTTGATAGAAACTTGTACGCCGCAAACCTCTCTTTTCAAAGAGGGGACAAGGCGTACCCATTTTAGGAACGTGAACTAACATAGCCATATGCGATCTACTACTTCTTCCTACATCGTCGAACTCTCGCTTCGTGTAAACGATCAGCAAAATCGTTTTCTCGAAAAGGCATTCGAGTTCGGACGCATGCTCTACAACGCGACGCTCGGGACTGCTCTCGGGCGTCTTCAGCGCATGCGTGAAACCAAGGAGTGGCGGGAAGCACGGGACATGCCGAAAGGCAGAGCCCGCACCAAGGCCTTTACTGCGGTTCACAATTCTTTCGGCTTGAATGAATTCGGTTTGGTAACTATTGCCAATGACCATCGCAAGGCCAGCGGTCGAAACGATATCGGCTCACATGAAGCGCAAAACATCGGGAAGACCGTCTGGCGGGCTTTGAAGCGCTACATGTTCCAGCAAGGCGGCAAGCCGCGATTCAAGTCCTTCAAGCGCGGACTTAATTCCATTGAAGGTACCGACAATCGCGAAATCATGTACAAGCCTGAGCAAAAAGCCATTGTCTGGCGAAAGCACATCATGAGGTACATGAAGTCCGACACCGACTACATGAATGAGGCGCTTGCCTCGGACCGTCGTGTGAAATATTGCCGCATAGTGCGTCGAACGCTCAACGGCAAAAAACGCTGGTTTGTTCAGCTCGTTGTCGAAGGGCTGCCGCCCGTTCGCAAGGTCTATGCGCCCAAATGCGAGGTAGTCGGCATCGACCCGGGTCCAAGCCGGATTGCTTATTTTCATGAGCGTCATGCGGCCATAGTCGAGGTTGCTCCTCACGTGGATCTGAAGGAGCCGAAGATCCGACTTCTGCAGCGAAGGATCGACCGTTCAAGACGAGCGAACAATCCCGACAACTACAATCCCGACGGAACCGTGAAAAAGGGTTCGTCGACTTGGAACACAAGCAATCGCGGACGCAGGATGGCGGCAAAGCTTGCCGAGCACCATCGGTGCCTGGCGGCCACCCGCAAGCGCGACCACGGTGAGCTTGTGAACGATCTGCTGCAGATCGGCGGCACGATCAAAATTGAGAAAAACAATTACCGGTCTTTTCAACGCTGCTTCGGACGGTCGACAAACCGGAGGGGAATGGGTGAGTTTGTGGAGCATCTCAAACGCAAGGCTGAAAGTGCCGGCTGCGAGGTGATCGAACTCAATGCCTATAAGCTGAAGATGTCGCAGTACGATCCGCCAACGGATGCGTACCGCAAGAAGCCGTTGAAGGAAAGGTGGCACCGCTGGGGAAACACCGGCACGCTCGTGCAGCGAGACGCCATGAGTGCATTCCTGGCGTGCCATGCAACTGAAAAAGGACACGACCGAACCCTTCTCTTGCAGAAGTGGACGACTGCGGAAGCACTGTTGAGCGGCAGCGGTCTGTGTCGTCATGAACCTTGTAGCGACCCTGAAGTGTCGAAAGACGCTTCGGGGCTCACGAAGCCGAATTGCGAAAGCAAGGCGGAACGGGGAAGAGGTCTGCCGCACACACTTTGTACAGACGGTGACGTTCAGGCGGCTTTGCCCCCCGAAAGAGCTGTCTGACGGTCAAGGTGAATCCTCTGTCTTTAGACAGGGGAGCTTCAAGACAAAAGCCCCGAAAATCGGGGCTTTTTGTTTATCTAACGGGCCGTAAAACCTCTCCATTCATGGGGAGGATATAAGGCCCAAATGGGCATTTGGTTGTAAAGCACGCATTCTTGAAGGAAGTGTGCCATGATGTTCATATGAAGATCACCTGCGCCTTTCAATACGAACTCTACGTTGACGAGACCCGACGTGCGGCCTTGAGCCGAAACGCCGGTTGCCGCAGGTTTGTCTTCAACAAGGCGTTGGGAATCCAAAACGAGCGCAAGTCTAAAGGTGAAAAGCTTCTCACCTACAAGGAGCTCGCCCACGAGTTGGTGCTCTGGAAAAAACAACCCGAGACCGCCTTCCTTCGAGAGGCCATGGCCCAACCGCTCCAGCAAGCCCTGCTCGATCTCGATCGCGCCATCAGCGACAGCTTCCGTCCCAAGAGCGATCCGGCACACAAAGGGTGGCCGAAGTTCAAGGCGAAAGACATCGGTGACGGCTTTCGGATTCCGCAATTTGCTCCTGAACACATCGACGATGCCAACGGGCGAGTCAAGCTCCCGAAGATCGGCTGGATTCGATACCGCAGAACGCGTCCCATCGCGTTCGAGTGTGCGGACGGGATGCTCGTTCCCGGTGTCGTGAAGCAGATTCACGTCAGGAAGGACTGCGGCCACTGGTTCGTGATCTTCACGGTTGAGTTCGAAGTCAAGGTCCCCGACATGAAGGCGCTCGATGTTGGAATCGACGTCGGCGTCGTGCATGCCGTCGCAACGAGCGACGGACGATTCTACGATCTCGACACGGCGAAGATTCGCTCGATCGAGAAACGCATTGCGGGCTTGAAACGCAAGCTTTCGCTCAACCAAGAGTCGCGAAAGAAACTCGCGAAGTTTGGACTGGCGGAGCCTTTTGACAAGAAGCAGCCGAGTCGCAAGCGGCGTCGGCTCAAGGAGAGGATTCAAAACCTATACCGAAAGATTCGTTGCATTCGACAGGATTTCAACAGGAAGACGGCGCATGCGCTCGCGCAGGAGTACGGCTGCGTGTACGTCGAGGACCTGAAGGTGAAGAACATGACGGCGTCCGCCAAGGGCACCGTTGCGAATCCCGGCAAGAATGTGAAGCAGAAAAGCGAGCTCAACCGCGCCATCCTGCGCACGGGGTTCTACAGTCTTCGCCAAGCAATCGAATGGCAACTTCTGAAAGTGGGTGGTGTGGTGATTCCCGTCGATCCGAGAGGGACGAGCATCACCTGCCCGCACTGTCAGACCAGGGACAAACGCAACCGCCCGACTCAGGCGATTTTCAAGTGCATCAACGAAAGTTGCGGCTTCGAAGCGAATGCCGACGTGGTGGGCGCCCTGAACGTGTTGAGGAAGGGCCGGACAGGCCCGAGTGCACACAACAAAAAGCACATCGCCCATGTAGTGAGTGTTGGGGAGCAAGGCTTTTGGCCGGAGGACTCGATGCCATCAATGGGAACCGCCCTTGAACCACGAGACCGCGTGGTTCAAGGAATCCCCGCCCTTTAGGAGGACGGGGAGGAAGTCAAGCCTTGGTTTTGGGTTTGGGCAGGCAAAGTCCTATGACCTTTGAACGGTCAAAAACGCCCATGTCCTCGATGACATAATGGCCTCGACTGCCGTCTACGGACTTGCCTGATCTTTCAAAGCGCCATTGCACCTTGAATGTATCTCGAAGGTTGACCAGCTGTCGCTTTACAGCCCATTCGGAGAGTCCAGAAGAACCTGCAAGCATGGCGGTTGAAGGCTGTTGAAGCGTGCAGAGTGCATTGAGAACACGAAGGATGGGCGGAAAATCGTCTTCTTCTGACATGCGACCACCTCACTCCTTTTTGGCCTTCAAGTCCTTCAAAGGATAAATGCCGGTGATGACGACGTTCTCGATCGGCACCTCGTAGAGCTTGTTTTGAAATTCGATGACGGCGACGTTCGGAGACTCGACCGAAATCGTCGTGAACTGTGCGCACTGGAGAGGATCTTCCTCGCCGCCGTGCATCGTGTCATCGCCAAAGACGTCCGGAAGCATGAACATGCAGGTGATGCGAGCCTTGAGTCCGTTGAACTTGTAGTTCTCGTACCCTTTGATTCGCTTCAGGCGATCAGCATTTGCAAGCGTGAGAGGTTCGTCGCGAAGCGGAATGGGATTCTTCGTCGGACGACGTTGCTTCTTGCGCTTGAGCTTGACCTCAAGTTCCGTGACGAACTTGCGGGTGATGACAATGTTGGGCGCTTCGGCTTCAACTTCACCGGACTCGTTTTCCTCACCAGAGATGGAGGCATTGTCGTCGCCTTCCTCGGCGGCCTGAGCTTCCGCACGGGCACGGTTCTTTTCGTTCTGCGTCTGGCTTTCGACTTCAGCGAGCACTTCAGAAACGATCCAGCCCTTCCAGTCCTGATTCTTTTTGATCATGCGCATCAGGCATTCAATCGCAACGCCGTCGCGAAGAATGTTCTTGACGCAAAGCTCTTGAATTTCCTCAGGGAGTTCCGTCACGATGAGCGCACGGTAGACGAAGCGCTGATCCTTGCCGAGCAGTGCGGCCATTGCCTTGACATCGAGCCCTTCAAGTTCCTTGAGTTCGTGGAGCGCACGACCAATGTCGAGAATGCTCATGTCCTCGCGCTGAATGTTCTCGACGATCTGCTTGGCGGTGGTATGACTGCCGTCGTCCTCACGAGCCAGAATGGTCGGCATTCCGAGCTTCTTGACGGCGCGGAAACGGCGTTCACCGGTGACGAGCACCCATTTGCCGGGCTCCGTTTCATGAGCTTTGACAGTGATGGGAGATTGCTGGCCGAGACTCTTGATCGAATCCGCCAGCTCGTCAATCGAGGCTTCGTTGAAGTGCTTGCGCACGTTGCTGACGACCTCGATGTCTTCCAGGGGAATCATGAGCGTGCGACCGATTTCCTTGCGCGACGCGGCCTGATCATTGACGCGCTGTACCTTGGCCTTCATGCGCTGAAAATCCATTTTGAGCTGTGGTTTGATCTTCATTTCTTTGCAACCTTTTTCTTATTTTGTTTCACCTTGGCAACTCCAATGCCAGCCTTTTTATAGACTTCATCAAACGTCTGCGTGAGTTCTTCCACGGCACGATAGGCGCTTGGGACTTCCCAGACGGGGATGCCGTAAGTGTTGGCAGTGTCGAGCGGGGTGCGGTTTCGCACCACATTTTCCATGACGATGCCTTGGAGCGTCTGCTGAATGTGTTCGAGAACGGCCTTTTGCGTCACCGAGTTGTCGAACGCATTGATGAGAACGCCGGCGAGGATCAGGTTCGGGTTATTGACCTGTTGAATCTCGTCAATGGTAGACAGCAGGCCGTCAAGCCCTTCTACTGAAAAGCCGCAAAGACGGATGGGACAGAGCACGGCGTCGGCCATGGTGAGCGAAGCCTTGAGCTTGATGCCAAGGTTCGGAGGACAGTCAATTACGATGATGTCGTAGCGGTCCCGGATCTTGTCGAGCTGCATCCGCGGATCGCGGATGCATTCGTCAGACAGACCTTCGAGGCTGTACGAAATCACGCTGTTCGACTTGGTTGGGATGATGTCAATCCCTGGATAGTTGGAGGGTTGAGGTTCAACGATGTCCAAAGACGTGTCGAAGAGATCATGGGCTTCACTGCCCTCAATATCCGCTCCCTTTTTAAGAACCGTCGTCCCATTGCCTTGGGCGTCCATGTCAATGTAGAGAACCTTCTTGCCTCGGCGCAACGCCAGGTCGAAGGCGATCTGTGTGGCGATGGTCGTTTTGCCTACGCCGCCTTTTTGATTTGCTATCGCTAAAGTGAGTGCCATAACCCGTCCTTTCAGATGCTTTTTATTATGCCTATTAGTCACCCTTTGCGCAAGCTGAAAACCGCTCTCCTATCAACAACGCTTTTGAAGCGTTGCCGCTATGTCCATTATGAACGTTTGAGCAATGAAACCCATTGTGGTACAGATGATTTATTTGAGTGACTTGATGGCGAATCGTTTATTAGAGAAAGATTTACCCGAGTGGAATTCCGCTCTCTAAAAACACGGTGTATCATAACGGCTATGCGCTCTGGAGACTTTGGGGTTTCGAACTTGGTATAGCGCTCTCTGAAATAGCGGCTTTTTGCTTTCCTCCTGGTGAGGAAAAGAAAGGTTGGAAGAGGTAGGTTGAAGCCATCCTGTAGGTTGACGAAGGGATAGAACGAATTCCTTTCTAAAAATCGAAAAAAGGGCGGGTTTGATCCAAGTGTCAGGCGGATGTTGTTCCCTGTGGATAACTTTCGCGTGCTTCGCTTTTTATCTTTTTATATCTTTTATATATTTTAGGGACGCCGAACGGGCCTGTGGCACAGGCGAGGATATGAGGTTGCACCACAGAATCCGCGCAAACCGCCACAGTTTCCGCACGAAACGCTACAGTTTCCGTGTAAACCACCACAGAATCCGCGAGTACCACCACAAAATCCGCGGCCCGATTTTGGCGTTTATGCACAGAATTCAGGGTGGTTATCCACAGAGATTTTATGTTTTCTGTGGATAACATGGCGGTTTGAGGTGGTTGGATTCGTATCTTGCCTAGTGTTGCAGGGGTGTTCGCTGTACCGGCCTAAAAATGTCCTTCATGAGGCGTTTTGAGCTCGGTTTCGGCACGGAAAGACTTGAAAATATCGGTTGCACACAGCTTGGTCACAGGTTGTCAACAGAGTTATGCACAACAGGGTGTACAGCGAACGGGACTGTGCAAGAGGGAAGGATATGATTCGGAGAAGACTTTGACGGCTAAAAAACAGACTAATGACGCACCGACCTCTGAGAAGGCCCCTTCAAAGCGTACGCGCAAGGGCGTGCCCAGCCGGTTGAGCCTCCTCACGGGCCTTGCAAACGTGACTGGATTGGGTCGGAAATCCCGAAAAACGGCTCAATCGGCCTCTGAGAAGGCCGTGTCGGGTCAACAGCCTACTGCCGCAGGGGAAGATATGACGTCGGTGGTAACGGATCCCGTTGTGGCGACCGAAAAGCGCGTCACGAAGCGCCGTGCTTTTGGGACTGCTCCGAGGGTTCGCAAACGGTCGAAGGCTTCCAATGTCGCGACGGTAGAGGCGGCAGCGACTCTCGATCCGGCATCTCAGGGCGACCTCTTCGAGGACGCCTCGTCCTCACCAGCGGTGAAGTTGAGGAAGAAATCGTCTCAGACGAAAAAGGCGTCTCGCTCGACTGGTTCCGAAGGGACTCTCAAGCTCAAGCCGGCGAAGGATGCTCCATCCACAAAGTCGGCAACGCAGGGTGCGCAACTTTTCGAAGTAGAAAACAGTGTCTCCGTGCTTGATGAGAACAAGCTCAACGATGCGCTGCTAAAAGTTGTTCAGGGGAATGCACTCGAAGCGCCAAGCAACGTCGTCTTTCAGGACAATCGACTGATCAACGCAAACTACAAGCTTCCGATCAATCACAAGCGACTGATTGTGGCGGCCATTGCGAAGGCAGGAAATCACCCCATTACGGACGAGCGCTTCTACCGTTTGACGCGAAAGGATTTGATCGCAATCGGTGTGCCACCTGGCAGCGTTCGTACAGTCATGCGCGAGGCTTTTGAAGGCAGCCTCTACAACTCGTCGGTTGACGTTGAGTTTCCGCCCACAGTTCCCGGCGGACAAAACATCATCATGCGAATGCGTTGGGTGCAGAGCGTTGTGTACGATCCGAACCATGATTGTGTCGACATCTGTTTCGGGCGTCACATCGCCAAACTGATTTCTGGTTTGTCGCGTGAGTACACGACGTACCAAATCTCCACCGTTGGCAGTCTGAAGTCGTTCAATGCCATTCGCATTTTTGAGATGCTTTCGCAGTACAAGAACGGCGGACGTCTTGTCATTGCAATCAGCACGCTTTTGCAGCGTCTTCAAGTCGAGTCCAACTTCTCGCCGTCGGAACTTCGCAAGCGTATTCTTGATCCCGCCATCAAGCAGATCAACGAGCACACGATGATGACTGTTTCTTATTCGCTCAAAGCTGTGCACGGACGTCGTCTCGATACCATCATTTTCCTGTGGTACAGCGGCGAGGACGCAAGTCACGAAAACAGCGAGCAAGTCGTCGTACATCTGACGCGCAAACAGGCCACGCACTTCGGGATGATTCTGCACGCACGTGCCGACTTCAGAAGCGAGTGGGGAAGAGGGCGTCTTGAAAGCTGGGACTCGCTGCTCTCCGAACTCATCGACGCACTGCAGGATCCGGTTCAAACCGCCTACTTTCTGCCATGGCTGAAAAAGTGCGGTTTCGATCCGGACTTTGCGAAGAACAAATCTCGCTCTCGACGCAAGAAGGACGACCAAGACGACAAGTTGGCGACGCCGGTGCTCGACAACTTCGACATCGATCCAAGCGACCTCGCATCCTGACGAAGCTCGAAGTCCTTTTACCCCTCAAAGCCCGCCCGTCCCCTCCAGACCGACGGGCTTTTTTCTATTTGGAGGCCATTTTTGGGGTTTCCCGCTCCGAGTCGATGGCTTTTTTTGCCTTTCTAAACAACTCCCCTCTAAAGAGGGAAGGTTTCGATCTGGCCGAGGCTTTTCTCCTCGGGGGTAGCCCCCGATTTGCTGTCACTTCGACCACGAAATCCTTTCTGACGCAGTCCTTGTACGGCGAGGGACGGAATCCCCCGCCGTCGGAACCTCCTGAACTCGCGCTCAGTGATCCTTTCTCGGGCTTCAGTGATCCTTTCTCGGGCTTGAATGACTACGACACCGGCGTCAAGCCAGGCTGTTACTCCGGCTAAAACGGCCTCTCGGATCCGTTTCGGGTCGTAGGTTTGTTGATCAAGGTCTGCATACAGCAGGTTCACGCAGGCCGCTGCATCGCGGTCGATCCAGCAGACGCCGGTTCGATCACCGAGCTGTACGCGGCGCTCCCAGAGTTCGTGTTTGACAAAGCGTCCCGTCAACAGATTGTGTTGAGTGGGCTTGAGCTTCCTTGGCGATACAACCTTTACCTGCAAACCGGCGCTTTCAGCCTTGCTCGTCAGTTGGGTGTAGAACGCCGCCGGAGCATATCGCCCGATGGACTTGCCGAACCGTCCCCTTTGGAACGCCTTGAAAGAGTTGTCCTCCACAATGATGGTGCCCGCATGGCCCAGAAGCCAGTTGCAGACTTCGCCGTGCTCACGCTTGCGCGTGGCCGCCGCAAGGCGATGGATCTCCGCGAGTTCGGCTCGGAGCTTTTCATAGTGCTTCGAGAAGCGCCATTGAAGCCTGCCGGACTTCACCTTCAGAGACTTCCGCTTCTTGCCATGACGAACCACGTCAACCGTTTCATAGTTTTCGGGGTTCGTCGCCTGACGGCTTCGTTCCATCGCACGCTGGATCTTGCGCACGGCACGGTGATCCGTGTCGGCGTTGGGCGCGATCTGCACTTTGGCAATCTTTCCGTCCTCAGTCGCGTATGTGAGCGATCCTAGGCCGGGGTCGATCGCCATGCGCAGATCCTTGCCGGCGTAGGCATGCTTCAGAGGGCTTGTGCCTTCCGCGATGAGCTGAAGGTCAAAGCACTCCTTGCCCTTACGGACGTTGCGCACAATGCGGCAATACTTCACCTTGCGGGGCTTCGCGGGATCCGTCGGATCCTGAAGAGCCCGGGTGAGCCAGTCGTCGTGTTTGTTGATGCGGACGCGGTACGTATGGCCGGCAAACTTGAAGACCGACTTTTCGGCTTTCCAGATGATTCCGGTTTTGTTGGTCTTGCCTTCAACCGAATGCAGACCTCGCTTGGAGCTGATGAATCTCGGAGAGCCGTCCTTGTAGATGTGGCGTTCCACCGAGATCCAGGCCCTAGAAGCGATTTTTTGACATTCGTTGATGCCAAGAAGATGACCTCGCCCGGAGGCCTTTCGATGTTGAGCGACATCGGCATGGAAGTCGTATTCGCTCAAGCGAAAGCGAATGCGCAGATCTCGGAAAGCTTGTGTCCTTTCCTTGCCCTTCGGCATGACTCTTGCGGCTTGCCACTCGGGTGTTGCGCGCATTTGCTGAACACGATCCCATCCCCCGCCCATGACGGCGTTCTGAAGGTTGCAGCCGAAGCTGAAACTCTTCCTAAGCCATCGGCGTTCTTCGCTTCCGGTAATGATCGGAAGGGTGATGATGAAGGATTTCGTGCTCATGGAAGAACCTTAGCACAGGGTTGCGAAATGAGCGTCCCCTGCGCAGGGGCGCTTTCGGGTATGGATGAGTGCCGCATTCCTCCATCCGAATGAATTCGGAGGCTTCCTGCGGCTGTTTCTGTGAGGAAGTGAAGAGCTCCTCTGTGGTGAGGATAGGTCATAGAAGCCATCAGATCGCTTCATATTGCGTTTTCGTGGCCTTGGTAATGGTGGGGTAGCGGGGTAGGGGTAGAAATGCCTCTATGAGCGATTTTGGGCCTTCTGGAGGGTTTGCCAGGCATGAGGCAAAGTCAGGCGAGCAAGGGGAGGGGCAATCTCTCCGAGAAAAGCTGTCCCGGGACCGTCCGGGCTCGAATTTATGCGGATTCTGTGGTGGTGACGGACGGATCCCTACTCCCGCAGGCTTGTTCAGTGGGTTCCGTGGATGCTGTCCCAAGTTGGTCTGGGCCGTTGCCTTGGCAGTGGAACTCTGCGGATTCTGTTGTGCTGACGCCCGAACAGCCTACTCCCACAGGCTTGTTCGGTGTTTCCAGTAGATGCAGTCTAGCCGGTCGCGGTTGAAGTCCTGGCAGTGGGATTGCGCGGATTCTGTGGTGGTGATGCACGAATTGCCTACTCCCGCAGTTCAGTTCGGCGGTTTCCGTACCCGCCAAATGTGTCGGACAGGTCTGGACTGCGGGATTCCGCGGATTCTGTGGTGTTTCGCATGCATCGGCTACTCGCACAGCGGCAGTTATCCGTTCACGACGTACAGTCCACACCCATTCGGCTTCCGAATCAGCGTTCCAGTGGAAAAGCGACGCATCAAGTGCCCGGAATGGTCGCGCTTTTTGACTTCGGATTCCGTCAACAAGCGTGCAGATTACCGAGCGCTTAACCGCGTCAATTGATGCTGTTCATTGAACAGCCAACTGGCACAGGCGAATTAACCGAATGAGCGTTTCGCGGATTCTGTGGTGGTTTGTTTTTGGCGTCGTTTTTCGGACGCGCTAAGCGTGCGTTGGACATGCGGCAAAGTATGGTCGTTATTGCGCAGTTTCTGGAACCTTGATGATGGTCGGCTCTTCGACGTTCGGAACATTGTCCATCTTTGACTTTTTGATGCGCGGTTGGGTGTCGTAGATGATTGTTTCATCGAAGAACTTCGTAGCGTGCCGGTCCGCCGTTTCGATGGTGCGCCGCATGGCGTTTACCTGATGCATGAGAAAGCGCAGTTCCTTGAACTTGTCTTCGGTGTCGCCAAGAAGTTTTCGGTCGTTCGGCTCTTGTCCTGCAAAAACGGATTTCGGGTAGTAGCCTGCACGTTCATCCTTGTCGTCGCCGGCACGAATTGGAATGCGGGATGACTGGATGCTGCCGGGCGTGTTTGACTGGCTCGCGAATACGCGAGTCACGCGTCGCCAATAGAGCCTGAAAGAACGGCTCTCTTCGCTGTATGAGAACTCGGGAACAATGCCGGCATTCTGCTTCATTCCGAAGCGCAGCTCTTCGAAGTCATCCTTGGTTTTCAAAGCCGTCACGGAAAGGATGTCCACGATATGATCGAGCTCGCAAAGAATGCGTCCGTAATGAAGGTGCAGCTCTTTTTCCAATTCGATCGGATCAATCTCTCGCCGGAGTTCGGCCGCCGACTTCTGTGCGGCCTTGCTTTCGCGGATGAGCGTCCCTTTGGACAGCTCTTTGTCGTCCTTGGCGCGCACGAGCGGAACCACCAGTCGGTACAGGGATTCAAGCATGGGGTATTTCCTTGTTTTGCGAAGGGGGATATTCGGGTTAGTTCAGTCCCCACATCCTAGAACCCGTTCTGAAGGTGATTTCGCTCCAATCGAAGGAACGGTCATATTCCTGCCAAACTGCGGAACCTGATTATCCTAGTCCTATCGTTACCGCCGATTGGACTACAGAAATCGTGGTGGTTTCGAGCTTAAAAATGGACTACGGCAAAAGAGGCCGATTTTCGCCCTGCATTGGACTAGGGGATGGACGGGAAGGATTGGACTAGGCGAAAGCGTCTCAGGATTGGACTACGTCCGAGAGGAGTGCGGTCGGATGCCTTTGGCCTTCGGCGGACAGTTCGCAAAGACCATAATCGAGCGGCATGAAGTGGAGGGCCGGGGCGAGCAGAAGTCGCGTGCGCAACGCGCTGGGGAGGAGCATTTGCAGATCGAGATCGAAGAGCGTTCGAGGTCGAAAAAGTGGCGTCGCCGTGGATGTGGAGCGTGCAAGAAAGGGCGCGCAGAAGGCCGCAGATGACGCCAAAAATGGGCCGATGAAGATCGTCCTCATCGGCCCTTTTGGAAGAGGAAATCACCGCTTGAGTGGCGTCGATTTCAAGCGGTTTCGAATGTCGTCTTGACGCTTGCTAGGGAACAACATCGTTGTTCCAATCTGCGGCCCTTTCTGCGGATGGATGACGCTCTCCCCAGCGCTCGATAAATGCGTCATCATCACTTGGGATATAGGTCGGATGATCCCTTATGTATGCACTGAAAGCAGCGAGTGACTTGTCTTCAGCAAAGGCCAATTTGATGGGGCACGGATAGATGTCGGAATCGCGTTCATTGTTGTACTCTCCATTGTCCTTTCGGGTGAATGAAACGAAACCGCACACAGGGCATTTTTGCGCCTGGTAAAGCCCCTGGATGAGCTTCAGTATTGTGTCCCAAAGTTCAGCCGTTTCCATGTGGCTGGGGTCGAATTGCAGGCGTGTATTTATCGCGAGTTTCTTGAGGATTGCTTCAGCAGTGAAGAAGGCTTGAAGGTCGACGGTTTTGAGTCCGTAATCCTCGCATAGGGTGCAGTAAAGACTAATGAAGAAGTTGTTCTGAAGCTGCATCGTGAGGCTTTCCTGCGTGGCCTTTTTACGGTCGGATTTCTCGATCATGTGCTCGTCGGAACTCTCCGTACACCGCTTATGTCTACGCCCATCGTTTTTCATTTTGAGGGAGCCCGTGACACCGCGCACTTGCGCCTCCGTCATGCCGAAAAAGGCTGCAATTTGGTTGTTCGTCAAGCCCCTCACATAGAGGAGCGGCACAAGCGCCTGTTTGGGTCTGAGATCGGCACAAAGGATCTTGCGCCTAGACTTCAATTCCACCTCCGTCAGGCGTTCTTCCTCACCACGGAAACGGTTGCGATTGATGTGCTGGTACGCCAACGTAACTTCGCGATTGAATTCGTTCCTGCGGGCGCACCAGGCCTGCATCGGCGTGGCCTCAACAGGGGTGCGTTCAGGTGTGCAACGGAAGATGTCCCAGACCTCGTAGGAGGTGGCTGCCGAGAAGAAAATAGGGTTGCGCTTGAAGCACGCCGAGGACTGCATGGCAAAGCCGGCTTTGAGCAGCATGACGACGCGATTGTCTGCTGCGAAGACCATGTTCTGATCGTCTTTTACCGTGCCGATACTCTTGAAGAAGACGTCAGAATAGATCAGCGCAAAGCGCTGCGGAGCATACGCAGCGAACATCTCGATGGTGTCTGACGATGCGTCCGCGAGCATGTCAACAATTTCATCAGGAAGCCCGAAAACGAGCTTGCACAAACGTTTGCTGTGAGCGGCCTGGCGTGCGGCACAGAGCCAGTAGTGCGTGCAAAAGCGCCGGGCGAGCGCTGTTTCCTTGTCGTGCCGGTAGTGGATGCCGTTGAGTTCGTCCGCGTAGGCCTCGCGATAGTTCTCGTAAAGACCGTCTGCAAACTCTTCGGGACTGAGCGTGCTGTGAAAGGCTATGTTGATGACGCCAGTGTAGTGGCGTACGAAGCCTTTCATGCCGCGAATGACTGAGAAGCATTGATCAGAGATTTCGCCGAAGATTTCTCGTCTAATCTTTGAGACGGCTGATTTTCGTGAGCCGGAGGCGAAAAGATCAATAAGGATGTTGAAAAGGGTGCTATCGATAAGGAAAGGGTTTTCTGTTAATCTTTCGATAAACAGATCGTCCCCCCCCCCCCCTTTTTTCGGCGGTTGTATTGGGTTGAAAAAACATGGGCAGAGAAACTTGTGAAAGGTTTGCCGCACGCACGTTGTACGGACGGAGATGGTCAAAGAGAATCCTTTAGACGGGAGTCCTTCAATTGTCTGTAGATATAGTAAACAGTCAGGCCATACTGATTCCGTTTCTTGACATTGTGCGAATGGTAGTGGCCCAGAGCAGCGACCAGATCGGTTGGACTGCGTCTGAAATTTTCAAGGAGAATGTCCGCGCCGATGCGCACATTTGTCAGAGGATCGAGCAGATCTTCCGGACGCTTGACACGGTGCTTGTGCCATCGCCAGTTGATCTGCATCAGTCCGACATCTACGCTAGAAGTGTACTTCAAAATTCCAAAAAGTTCCTCTTTTGCGTGCATTTTGGACGTTGCATAAATCGGTTTGTTGGGTAAACGTAACGTCCATGAGTAGGGAGCGGCTCCGCGCGCGTTTTTCACTGGTGAATATGCACTCTCTGCAAGCGCGACGGCATAGAGCAAATGAGGGTCAATGTTCTTCTCTTGACCGACCTGTTCAAACACTGTTCCGGACAAGTCGAGCGCGTTCGCGTTCGACAATAAAACGAGCCCTGAGAGGGCAGAGATAAGCAGAGATTTCAGCATTGTGAAACTTCCAAATGGGAGTTGAAAAACGAGCGTTCGAGCACATGTTTCGGACGCACTTTCGAGCCACAACGAGCGGTGAAAAAGAGGCGCTTTTGAACGCTTGAAAACGGCCTTTCGGATGCGCTTTTGCGTCGCCTTTGACTAGCAAAATGCAACTCAAAAGCGTGCGAGAAATGCGCTCGTTTCCTCACCAAGAGGAGGGGGGCAGGAACGCGAAGTTTTCGAACGAGAAAACGCTTGGGGAACGAACAATGCCGCCGCTTTTTTGAGTGTTGAGCGAAGCGGTTGCCGTCGCGTGCGCATATGTTCGCAGGCCGTTGCCCTCGTGCCATTTTGACGCTCGACGCTAGGCGGCCACCGCCTCTTTCGCATCTGGAAGTTGCCCTTTTGAGGCGAGACCTCGACCCGCGAGGAACCCTCTCCGCCCTCACTCTTGGTGAGGATGGATTCAATCGTTGGGTTCGAACGACGCCACTTCGACAAGCGCTACGCTGGGTTTGGGAGTTGTTGCGGATGAGCAACAGACTTTTTCGCCGCTGATGTTCTTATGCGATTCCTCGAATCGCCTGTCCGAGAGGTCAAGCGCTCTTTCTTCGATAGAGGATCAGTTTGCTGAAAGGCCGATTTGAGAATGGATGCGACGAATCGGCCCCCAAGGACGTCGTGTTGCTTCACGGCACACACACGCCTTTGAGGACGGGTTCTCAACGGGAAGTTGGGCCATTCGGTTCTGGCTTCGCCCTTAGATCTAATTTGAGAACAAAGTCAAAAAATGAATCGCATCTATAAAACAGTATGGAACGCCGTGCGCGGCCAGCTCGTGGTCGTGAACGAAGCGACCACCTCTCATTCTCAGGCAGACGCTTCTACGAAGACGGGCAGCGTCGTCAGCCAGTCTACCCCGGTTCAGACCTTCGCCAAGACGGCGCTTGCCGCCGTGGTTGCCGGCATGCTCGTGAACCCGGCTTTCGCCGCCGACAAGACCCTTCAGTGGGAAGTCGACCAGTCCGCCGGCATTTCCGCTGCGGACAACGTCACGATTACGGAAACGGGCGGCATCACCCTTAACAAGACCTATACGGACGACGGCTTCAGCCAGACGAACGAAAACACCAAGTTCACGGCCCGCAAGACGCTCACCAACTCGGGCTACGTCCGTGGTGACGCCAAGCTCGAAGCTGCAAAGATCGTGAACAACGCCCAGGGCGAAATCGAGATGGGGACGGTCGAAATCCTCAGCCCGACGGCAACTGAAGTCATCACGAACGCCGGTACGTTCTCTGCCGACACCCTCACGACGGGTGTGGGCAATGTGACAAACACGGGCAAGATGACCGTGAAGAATGCCTATGACCTTCAGGGCAAGCTCACCAACAACGGCACCCAGCTCAAGCTCGGCACGGCCAATGTGACGGGTGAACTCGCGAACAGTGCGAAGACCGGCGCAACGGTTGACGTCCTGAATGTGCAGGGAACCGGTCGCGTCACGGGTACCGGTACCCTGACCGCCACCGGCGCAGTGGATATTGCGACGGGTGCCAGCCTCGCACAGGGTGAATTTGACGCCGTCGCGAAGGTGACCAACAAGGGCACGGTGAATGTCACCACGATGAAGCAGACGGCAGCAACGGGCGAATTCGTCAACAAGAAGTCCGCCACCTTCACCGACTTTGACGGTGTGGGCACGATCACCAACGAAGCCACCGGCACGATGACCGTGAATGGCACGCTCAATGTCAAGAAGACCGCCGCGAACGCCGGCACGCTCAATGCTTCCGGCACGTTGACCAACACGGGTACGATGTCGGTCGGCACCCTTGAAGCCACGGGCACCGTCACGAACAGCAAGACGGCCACCATTACCACCGCGCTCAATGAAAACGGCTCCGTGGTCAATGAAGCCGCCGGCACGATTACCGCTGCGAACGGCGCCATCAATGTCAAGAAGTCCCTGCAAAACAAGGGCTCCATTGAAGCCAAGGACGTGACCATCACTTCGGGTGTGTTGGCCAACTCGGGCTCCAAGCTCAAGGCAACGAATCTGAATGTCAACGGCGGCAAGCTCACCAACACCGCCACGACCGGCGCTGAAGCCGGTGTTCTCAACGTGACTCAGGGCAGCATCGATGGTGCCGGCTCCATGAAGGTGACGGGCAAGACGACGGTGGCACAGGGTGCGTCTGTTGCGCAGGCCAATCTTGATGTCCAGGAGCTCGATGTCGACGGCACGATGAACGTCACGACGAAGCTCACCGGAAACGGAACGGCTGCCTTCAAGGCTCATGCTTCGGGTACGGTTGCGTCTGCCGACATGAAGGCTGACATGACTCATCAGGGCTCGATGACCTTCAATGCCCTCAATTCCGCCTCCAAGATTGCCAACAACGCGGGCACGCTCACCGTCAAGACGCTGACGGGTACTGCCGCTGTGACGAACGCCCAGGGTGCGACGCTCGACATGACGGGCGGCAATGCTGCGGCTGCAACCCTTGTGGGCAACGGCACCACGAAGCTCAATACGGCCAACATCACCACCAAGATCACCAATGCCGGCCAGATGACGTCGACGGGCAAGGTGCAGACGGCTGCGTTTGACCAGACGGCACAGAAGTCCGCTCTGCACAGCCTCGATGTGACGGGCCTCGTGAATGTGACGGGCGGCGAACTCGCTGCGACCGAAACCCTCACGGCTCAGACCATGCAGAATGCTGCGACGGTCATCACCAAGGATCTGACGGTCAAGGGTTCTCTCAACAACAGCAAGACGCTTACCTCCACCGGTATGGCTGACGTGACGAACTTTACGCAGACGGCTGCCGGTACGGCCACGCTTCAGGCCGCGACCCTCAAGGGCACGGGCAAGATCGACGGCACGATGACCGCCAAGGGTGCTCTTACCTTCAATGCGGATGCCACCTACACGGGTGCGGGTGCCATTACGGCCCAGCAGGCTTTGAACGTCAACGGCAATGTGACGATGACGAACAAGGTGACGGCCAAGGGGGCTACGACCGTTGCGACGGGCAAGACGCTCACCGCCAAGGGGCTTGATCTGCAGCAGGCCAACGTTGTCGGTACGCTTTCGAACCAGGGCGCAGCCGGTACGATTGCGGACCTCAACATGACGCGTGGTGCGAAGCTTCTCAACAACGACGTGCTTACCATCGCCACGATGTCGAATGCCGACGGCGTGACGTATACCCAGACGGGCAACGCGGCCAGCATCAAGTCGACGGACGGCACTTGGTTCTCCAACTCGACCATCAATCTTGAGGGCGGCGTGATGAACCGTTCTGCCGAAGGTCTCGGCATGGGCAACACGTACAACGTCAAGGCTTCGGGCGCTTCTCAGATTCCGGGCGGCGATCTCAACAATGACGATTGGAAGAACGGGATGTCGATCCTCACCGTGGGTTCGCTCACGCGTGACAACCTCGTGAACCTTGAAGCGGGCGGTCTTCTCGAAGTGGGCAAGATCAATCTTGACCAGGGCTCCAAGGACGGCAAGACGCTCACCCTCAACGGCGGCGCCATTGAGACGACGCTTGACCAGATGTTCGAAGGTCTGAAGGTCGAAGCCCTCAACTATGAAACGGTTGACGGCAACGGCAAGATCGAGGTTTCCGGTGCATCCGTTCTCGGTGTGTCGAAGGTCGGCGAACTTCAGCAGGAGATCAAGGATCACACGACCCTGACGGGCGGCGACATCATCTTCAAGGACTCTATCAACGTTGACCAAGTGACCAAGATCAGTCAGGCGCTCAACGATGTGTCGAGCGGCAACGTCACCGTTCACTTCACTGGCAAGACCGACAAGGTCTTCACGGTTGATGTTGCCAACTCCTTGATCACGGCCAATGATCCGACGAAGATCGTCTTTGACTCTTCTACGCTTTATGCACGTGATCCTGCCACGGGTGCTACGGGCAAGACGCTCTACGTGGGCGGTCAGGACTCCGACGGCGTGCGCATTGACGGCACGATTGGTTTCTCGAACATCGTTGAAACGGAAAAGGTCGTCATTCAGGACGGCAAGGGTCTGGCACTCGTCGGCAAGGCCGATCAGTCGCACAGCTCGCTCGTGGGCGACAACGGCTCCGTTGACGTGAAGGGTGCGGGTTCCGAACTCGTGCTCGGCACGACCTATCGCGAAAGCCTCACCGGCAAGCTGAACGCCGTCACCCTGACGGAAGGCGGCAAGCTCCTCGCCAAGGGCGGCGACTATCAGGTTGCGACCATTACGGCTACGGGGGCCGCTGTTGAAACCGTCGGCGGCAGCAAGCTCTCGACTGACGCGCTTACCGTGACGGGCGCAGGCTCCAGGCTCACCAACCAAGGCGCCATCGTTGCCAAGTCCTTCACGGACGATGCCGAAGCTGCTTCGACCAACAAGGGCACGCTGCAGGTGACGAAGGCTACGACCGTGGCCGGCAACATGACCAACCAGACGGGCGGCTCTCTCACGATTGACGGTCGTCTCACGGTGACGGGCAAGCTCATCAATGAAGCCGCTCAGGTGACGCGCGCAGGTTCCACCGGCATTCAGGTGGCCGGCATCGACGTCGTCACCACGGGTACGGTGAAGAATGCGGGCGTTCTCGTCTCCACGGGCACCAACAACTTTACGAGCCAGTTCGAGAACGTCGGCCTCAACAGCCAGACGCATGTCTTCCACAATGAAGCGGGTGCTACGGTTGACCTTTCCAAGGGCGCAACCGTCATTGGCGGCGCGACGACGGCCAATGCTTCGCACGTCCGTGCCAAGGCTCCGGAAACCAGCGTGCTTAATGAGGGCACGATGAAGCTCGCCGATGTGACGGTGAACGACTTCGGTACGCTCCACAACGGCGACACGGGTCAGATCACTGCCGGCACGATTACCGTTGACACGTTCGGTGCCGTCAACAACGCCGGCGAACTGCAGGCCACGTCTGTGAATGGCGACGGCGTCTATCGCAACTCCAAGACGACGATTGCCAACACCGTTGCCTTGAACAAGCTCACGAACGAAGGCGACGCTTCTCAGGGCGAAGGCTTCAAGGTCATTGACAGCCTGAGCCTTGTCAGCGGCCTCGACAACAAGACCGACGCCCTCATTGACGCCCGCACGGCTGACGTGATGTTGGGCGACGGTTCCCAGAGCCGCAACGCCGGCATCTTCCTTGCCCGCACGCTTTCCCTTGGTGAGGGTGCATCTCTTGTCAACGAGGGCGAACAGGTGATTGAAGACCTGACGCTTGGTGAAGGTGACGAAGGTGTGACCAACAAGAAGGGTTCGAGTGCCGTTCACAACAAGCTCACGATGACGGGCAGCAAGTACGTCACCGAAGCCGGTGCTTCCGTTGAAATTCAGGACGTGCTCGATGTTCAGGGCGGCGTCTTTGAAAATCGCGGCAAGGCTTCCGTTCTCAAGTCCGTCAAGATTTCGGGCGAAGGCGAAGTCCATCAGTTGGGCGAAGCCGGCTCCTTCACGGTGGCCGAATCGCTCGACATGACGGGCGGCAAGTTCATCATGACGTCGGGTTCGCTCGCCGTCACGAAGGGCGTTGACTTCAAGGGCGGCGTGATCGACTTCCTCGGCCAGCAGGTCAATGACGACCAGCAGGCTGAAAAGAAGCAGGTTGCGGCTTCCCTCATGCTTAAGGGCGACATTGAAGGTGCGCTCAACATCGACACCGCCAAGGTGACGGTGGGCAAGTGGACGGATGCAGCTGCGGCTTCCGCCAGGACGTCCGAAGCGCTTCCGTCTGCCAACTCCATCCTCATCGCCGACACGGCTCCGCTCAAGATCGGCACCAACGGCAAGCTCGCCGTCGGCTCCGGTGCGCGTGCCAAGGCTGAGACGATGACTGCCGGTTCCGCTTGGTTCGGCGGCGACTCGCTCTTCGTGCTCGACACCTCCAAGATGACGACCATCGAAGAGGGCGGCTCCGCAGCGCTCGTGGGCAACACCAAGGGCGACCTGACGGTTGACGCGGGTGCCAAGCTCCATGTCGGTGCGCTCGGCTGGGGTGACTACTACGTGACCAAGGACTTCGCCAAGGAAACGGTCGAAGGCTGGCAGTCCGTTAGCCCGGCTGATCCCGCCGTCAAGTTCGAAGTCAAGCAGGACAAGGACGGCAACGTGATCCTCACGGTGGGTTCCGGCGACATTCATGACAAGCTTCCTGAAGTCGGCACCGGCGGCATCGTGAACGACATCATCACGAATCCCGACCTGCGTGATCCGAACCGCAAGGACGTGATCGGCTTCATCTCCAAGGCGGTTGAAGACGGCATTATCGCCGCTGAAAATCAGGCCGAGGTGATCAACTCCGTCACGCAGATCGGCGCTGCCGGCGGTCTCATGAACCAGAACTTCACCCTTGTGGGCAATGTCATGGATCAGGTGGATCGTCACATGTCCTATGAAGACGTTCACTTCAAGAAAGGCGAAGCTCAGGCCTGGGACGGCGTGCGTCTCTGGGCGAATGCGCTCGGCCAGAAGGTCGAAGTCTCGGGTGCCGACTACACGGGCGGTTCCGCCGCGTTTGACGGTGAGAACATCGGCTTCATCATGGGTGCCGACCTGATGGCTCAGAACGGCGTGCGCTACGGTGCGGCCTTCGGCTACCAGAAGGGCGACATGGACAGCGTTGATTCGCTCGTCTCGACCTCGAACGAAGCCGATGCGTTCTCCATCACGGGCTATGCCGCTCAGCAGTTCGGTCAGTTCAACCTGATCGGGTCTCTGGGCTACACCCGAGTGGACGCCGACCTTGAACAGACGCTCCCGTCCGCCATGGACATGGGCAAGCACACGATGAACGCCAAGAGCGACATCATCACTGCCGGTCTCAAGGGCGAAATGCACTGCAAGCTCTCCGACAACGTGGCTGCCGTGCCGTATGTGGGCCTGCGTGCCGTCACCGTTCTCTCGTCCGACGATACGTCGACGATGGGCGGCAAGGACGCCTTCCACTACGACAACGACACGCTCGTGCAGTTCCAGATGCCCGTCGGCATTGCCTTTGAAGGCATGAACACGACGGCCTCCGGTTGGACTTCCCGTGGTGTGTTCGACATTTCCGTGACGCCGGTCTTCGGTGACAAGGAAGCCGACACCACGGTGACGGTCAACGGCATCAAGTCTGCCGACAAGGTCTCCTCCGACTTTGCCGACAGCGTGACCGGTGCGGTGCGCGTGGGCTTCTCCGCTGAAAAGGACAACTTCTCCTTCGGCGGTGAGCTCGGCGTCTCTGTGGGCGACATGCGTGATTCCGCCGTGACCTTTGGTCTTGGCGCTCGCTATCGCTTCTAACGGCTGATCCCTTTCCATGCTTGGGAAATACCTCCTTTCTCTGCCCTCGGCAGAGGAGGGAGGTTCCCATCCCGGGCAGGGAAGGGGCATGGAGACAACGATGTCGATGACGTACACCAAGGCGCAGTTCGCCGAAAAGCACAAGGAGGCCATCAGTCTCTTTCAGGCCGGGCTTGGCTACAGGGCCGTTGCCACTGCTTTGCTCCTCAATCCGTACACGGTGAGGGACTGGGCACGCAACTGGCGCTTTCAAATTCGGGCCAATGCTCTTGGGACGCCTGAAGATAGGCAGAAGGCCTTTGCAATGCGTGCCAAGGGTGCATCCCTGATGGAGATCGCTGCCGAGATCAAGTGTTCAAAAAGAACCATTCTCTCCTGGCTTTCCGAAGCCAGAAAGGATGGTGCTATGGAAGACGCGCGATGATCGGTCGTTCCATGATGTTCGGCTTCATGGCCGTACTCTTCGGACAGCTTGGCGTGACGGCTCAAGCGACCGAGGTCAATGTCATCTACGACAAGGCTTATCAGTCGCAGACGGACGTCAAGGCATTCTTCAGAGCGCGGGCCATGGGCACGATCATCCAGGCCACGATCTTTGCGAAGGACAAGCCTGCCGTCGAGCGGATTGCCGATCGGTTTTCCGCCACGTTCACGCGTCACGAAGACCTGCTATCCGTTCATAAGCCTGGTCCCATGACGAACCTCAACGCCCATGCAGGCGAATGGGGTGTCATGCCCTGCGAAGCCGCTCACGTGCTTCAGAAGGCCAAAGATGCCGCTCAACTCACGAACGGTGCATTCGACCCAACGATCGGCACGGTGACTGCACAGTGGTCGGTCGGCTTTGGCGGAACCTCCGTTCCGTCGTCGTCAACCCTCGCAGATGCCAAAGCAAAGGTGGACTGGCGAAAGGTTGAGGTCGACTTCTCGAACGAATCGCAATCGGTCTGTCGAGCCCGCATTGGGCAGGGACAGAGTGTGGATTTGGGTGGAATCGGCAAAGGCTGGTCGAATCAGATCCTCGCCCAACAGGTCGAAGACGATGGTGCGCATCGAGCCATGGTGGTCTTGGGCGGGAATACCGCGTTTGTCGGCAAGCCCACCTATGGCGACAAGTGGCTCTCGGCCATACCGTCGGCTGAAGATCAGTACGACTACGTTGGTTACTTCAAGCTCAAGGCTGGCGACATTGTCACGACGAGCAGCGACAAGGAATGTCATATCGACATCAAGGGCAAGCGCTACGGCCACATCATGAGCGGTCGTACTGGCAAGCCCGCAGAAAACACATTTGCATATGTGACGGTGATTGATCACGACGGAGCGCGTGGGGACGCGCTTTCTACAGCACTTTGGGTGTTGGGTGACAAAGCCTTCGACTTTCTCAAGGCTCATCCCGACATTCAAGCGCTCTTGGTCATGAAGGAGGGGAAGGTGGCCTATGTCACGCCGAGCCTCGCAGACCGCACGAATGTTAAAAGCGACCGGCTCGCGCTCAAGACCATTGAGTGAGGGTGCGTGCGCACATCAAGGAAAAGCGGAAACTGATTTTGGGGAGAATCATGCAAAAGACGAATTTGAACAAGAAGGCGCTCCGAAGAACAGCAAGGCGAGCGCAGGAGAGAAGAATCTTCAAGCCCGCAGCCTTGGCCAAGGCGATTGCGAGCGTTTTTGTTTGTGGGGCGTTGAGTGGAAATGTAGTAGGTGCCCCCATAGTTGTTTCAGCTCAAATCGAAATTGGTGGAGTTTTTTTTAGAGCTACACATTTGGACTTTGGTAATGGAGATGTTAAATGGGATGGGCCGTTTACATTTGAAGGTAGCTCGTCAAGCCTTCCATCCACATGGTCTTTTAACCTGGATTTTTAACCTGGATTTTTAATAAGGCGGCTCCGCTAAACGGTGGAAGCCGCTTTTTTCATGCCAGACCACCCCGCATGACGCAAATAGATGCGCCGAAAATACAAGTATGAAAACGCCTGCGAATCTGGATTTATGATAAAATAAAAGGAACAAACCGAGATCAGCTTGCAACATAAATCATCGGTAAGTTCCTTTTATGTACCTTAATTCTACACCATGCGCAGACGGCTTCAACCGTCAAGTTCATATCCGCAACAAGAATAGCTACGTAACAAATTGTATCGGACTATTCAAGGCCTTTGACTTCCTGCGCCAGTCAGGTGGTTATGACATTATCAAGAGCGTCATCGCCCCCACGCTTCCCTACAAGAAGTGTCGTGGCGGACGCACTCAGTTCGGCAACTTCATCCAGCGTCTGGCCGGCATTCTGATCGGCAAGGAAGACCTGAATGACCACGACACCATCGACGATGATCCTGCCTTTTTGTCTGCCGTGGGGTTGAGCGCCGCATCCGGCTGTGCGACGCTCTGCAACTTTGAAAACTCTCTGCAGCGCCACACGTTGACGGCCATGCAACAGGTGCTCCAAGACCTGTTCGTGCATTACGCCCCCAAGCATCCGGACATCCTTTGGGTCGACGTCGACTGCACCCCGATCTACGTTTACGGCAACCAGGAAAACAAAGAGTTCTCCGGTCATTATGGTGACTACTGCCTGATGGCCATGGTGATCTTCATCAACAACTTCCCCGTGTACGTTACGTTGGATCGAGGCTGTCAGGATGGACGTGCCATGCTCGAGGAAGTCTATGAGGAAGTCATCGACTTCCTCCGTGAGCATTATCCCGACACCCCCATCGTATTCCGGGCCGACAGCGGGTTTATTCGCGAAAGCCTCGTGCGTGGGATCGTCGAAAAAGGCGCCTACTACCTGTTCGGCTATGCGCCGAACAGAGCCATTCAGAAGTTCGCTGATACGGAATGGGCGCCTGAAGTCATCAAGCAGTATGCCCGTCCGGGAGACGGCATGCTTGTGTTGCGCGCCTTGGGAGAGTACGAGGAGTATCGGCCGAAGAAGTGGACGGCTAACGCACACAAGAACCTTCGTCTGATTCTTCGCGATCAGTACGCTCCGAAGCCGGCCATTACGGTGCGTCAGAAGCAAGAAGGCGATCGCCCGAAGGAAGCGGACCTGCGCTGCATCATCACCAACATTCCCACAGAGGATGACGGTAAATGCGGTCAGCTTTGGCGTGCCACCTCTGCCGTCATCTACGAAGATCTCTACTGCCGTCGCGGCTCTGCCTGTGAGTTGAAGTTCCACGAATTGAAGGACGAGAGCAGAGCGCAGCGCGCCAGTGCTACGCGCTTTCTGACCAACTTCTATCGCCTACTTCTCTCAGCGATTGCATACACGATCTTCGTGGCCATACGCCTGAAGATCTTCTCTCGCTTCGAGTACAAGGGTAGATGGTGGAACGTCAGCGTGGAGCGCATGCGTCGCGCTCTTCTCAACATTGCCGGGCTGGTGAAATTGGGGCAGCGAAAGATCGAAGTTGAGGAAGCTCTTCAAAAGTACCCTGAACAATCGTTTGTGCAGTAATTTATCCTGTGTAATAGATGAAAGTTTTCGAGGCGTAAAATTAAAGAGGGCTTTTGAAGAGCTTCCTTGAGATTCAATCAGCGCTCATGGACGAACCAGCGTTCTGGCACTTTTGGCAGTACCGAATATCTTGATCACGGACGTCCCCGATCCGATCAGTTTCGGGGGTAAGGGGGAACTGCACCCATTGCTCAAGGATGTTTGATCTACATCAATAAAGTGAGCGTCAGGCTACCATCAAACAAAAGCCTTCGAGGGAATTGAGGCTCTCTTGAAGGCTTATTAAAAATTCAGGTTAAACAAATCTGCTTCCCCCATCGTTCAGAGATGGGGGTTTTGAAGAGCTTCCCTAAATGCCGATTTTGATCGCGATCGGGGATGATTCTCTCCAACCAGGCGGCGGTCTGTGATATAGTCCAAAATGGCTATGGTTTGTTTCATTTTGCTTGGACAAAAATAATCCGAATGCCCGAGCAGACGTCTGATCGTCGTAGGCATGGCCGGCCTATGGTTCAGATGCATACATATGCTGAATACAAATGTTGTCTCGTGATATCAAAATGGCACCCCCCCCTCGAGCACGTCGTCGTGGGTAGATGATTGGGAGACTAGGGAGTCGCTAAAATATCTTAGAAATCCCGCTCCCCTTATATCGAAATATGCCTATGCAGGCGTAACGCCGGAATACAGCCGCGCCTTTGCCTGGAATCACAGCTATCGGTTCTTCCGCGCCCGCTGGAATGACCTCGCCGAGGCAGGGATCGACGACCCTCTCTATCTTCAAGCCTCAGCCGAATTGGTTGCTTATTTGGCATCGTTCGGCATGTATGGCGTTCACACCCACTTGATGACCGTCAACAAGACGGTCTTCGTTCCCATTCTCCACTCGTTGGTTGCTCATGCCCGTGACCTTCATGTCACTTGCGGTCGTGGTTCGTATTCGGCAACCGACGTTCAAGAGCTGATCGATCGCGTCCGTAATGCGTTGAGGGCTATTAATGCCGAGGCCAATCTGCAGTTGGCTGTGACCGACACGCTCATTTCAAAAATTCTTCACGGCACGTTGGCGTGCATGCCGGCATTCGATTCGCATGTCCGATCCGGCATCTCAATCTTCAACCGACTTTCCCCCGACATTCTGAGCTTGACGTCCTCGACCGCCTTGCCGACTGATCTCGAGCGCAGTTTGGCTCCGCTATACGACTGGGCTTGTCGACAGGATGTTCAGGCCGAACTCCAGCGCATCGGGGCGACCTTTGCGCCGTTTGTCGATTCGGATGGGAAGGTGTTGCCCTATCCGACGATGAGGATTGTCGATCAGGTGTTTTGGGCTTTGGGATCACACATGGATAAGCTCAGGGCTGAGGCATCTCACATTCAAGTTTCATCTTCAGAGCGTTGAATCCGGCATTCGAACGCTCGTCCTTTTTTCTATTTAGCCTTTTTAACAAAGTATCATGAATAAGATCTTCAAAAATATTTGGAATCATTTCAGAGGCCAGGTCGTGTGCGTGAGCGAAAAGAGCGCATCTCACGATCACTCGTCTGCCGGTGAAACGGTCGATTCAACGAGTAAAGCCACAGGGGTCACCAAGACCTTTGTCCTGTCCGGCATTTCGTGTGCCATGCTCATGGCGCTTACGGCTGCTCAGCCTGCTCAGGCAGCCATCAATCCCGACCTGTGGGGGCAGGAACAGGGAGTTATTGCTCAGTCGGTCAACCGCGAATTGTCGCATACGATCGGTGGTAATTATGGTCACATCAATGACTGGATAGATTGGGATAAGACTCAAAAGAACGTCATTACATTTACAGCCCAGGGTGCGCTCGTCGGGGGCGTCTTTTGGGAGTCGACCGATGTCCATGGAGCTCCCGTTGTGGAAGGCGGTATCGGCAAATCCGGTATGGCCCGCCATTGGGCAGTGATCAACGAAGGTCGGTTTGTCGACTCTAAGGTTCCCGTATTGGGTAAGCCGCAGTTGGGCACGACGAATTGGTTCCATAAATTTGCCAATCGTCAGGGGGCTGTGTTTGATGTTTATGACCTTCGCTCGAGTGAAGTGTTGAATCAGTCCCAAGACTTCCGAGTCGAGGCGTTGCATCTGCAGGCTGGAGGCCAATTGGAAAACAGCGGCGTGATGAATATCGGCGAACTTCGTGTCGGCATCAAGGCTGATTCCACAGTATTCACCAAGAACCAGGTGACCGATAACGGTCAGGGCGGACTGGGATTGCCTGAGGTCGTGTACGACGACCTGGTTCAGACGTCGGTTACCAATACGGGTACGATCAATGTCTCGAAGAACGCCCATCTGTCGGCCGCTCTGACCAATGGTGCCGGTGCCGCTTTCAACGTTACGAACGGGTTGGTCGTCACCCAGAGCGTTCAGAATCAGGGTACGATCACGGCTTCCACTGCGGATTTCCAGCAGGCCTTTGACAATCTTGGGACAGCTAGCAAGCTTAATGTGACCGGTGCCGCGACCATGGCATCTCTTAAGAATGAAGGCGACGTCAAGGCGAACGCACTTGGCGTTTCCGGCCACGTTGAGAATAAGGGGAGCATTGTTCTGCAGGGTAATTTCAATGCGAACGCATTGAACAATACGGGTACGGCGGCGACGCTTCAGGCACAGGCCGTTACTCTGACGACCAAGCTGTCCAATGACAATAAAGTTATCGCCCAGTCTGTCACCGCTGCTGAGATTGCCAATAACGCCAATGCTCAGATGACGGTTACGGGTGATGTGCTAGCCGATAAGCTGACCAATGGTGCTAGGGCGTCGGTTTCTGGTGCTCACTTTACGAGTTCCGGTGCGGTCGTCAATGACGGAACGTTGACCGAAACGGCGTCGGACGGCGAGTCTCTTTTCGGTTTCCTGACAAACAGCGGGACGGTCAAGCTGGCGCACCTTACTAAGATTGAGCAGCTGACCAATAATAAGACCGGTAGGGTTGAGGGAGGTGCCGTTGTCAATGTGACCGGTGCTCTGACCAATGCCGGTGCTTTGGGACAGAATCCGGCTCGCCTTGCGTCTTTGACGGTTGGGACGAGCGCCGACAACTCGGGGCAGATCTATGTGAAGACGGCCAATGTCACCGGTCTGACCAATCAAGCGGCAGGCAATTTGGATGTGGAAGGTCTGCTGACGCTTAATGGTGAGGCTCAGAACCAAGGTACCGTAACGGCCGGACAGATCGTTGCGAACGGTAAGGTGACCAATGCCAATGTCATCATGACCGGCACCGCCGGTGCTTCAACCTTTGCTGATGTCGCCAATACCGGCACAATCACCTTGGGTAGCGACGCTACCATGACTTCGCTCGACAACTCGGCGGCAAACGCCAAGATCGCCGGGGTGGGCAACCTCACGGTAAACGGCGCGTTGACCAATGCCGGTGAGATCGGTAGTGCTCAGGGTCGATTGACGAATGTTCAGGCGACCGATTTGGCGAACAATACCGGCAAGGTTTACGCCGGATCCGCCTCGTTTAACGCTGATCTGACGAATGGCGCCGCCGCCGAGCTTGACGTGAGCGGGCAACTGTCGGTATCGACAGCTACCAATGATGGGACGGTTAAGGCGGGGACGGTTGCCGTTACCCAACGCTTGACGAATAACAACGTTCTTAACGCGTCGACGGTTAATGCCGGCACGGCCACGATCGTCAATGAGAAGCAACTGACCGTGACGTCGGCACTCAATGCTCAGACACTCAATAACGGTATCAACGGCCAGTTGAATGCCGGGCAGGTTGCTGTCGGAAGCTTGACCAACGCCGGTACGGTGACGCTGACGGGATCGCAGGTCTCGACAATCCAGACGCTCGACAATACGCGTGCAGAGGCCGTTTTCAATGGTGCTGGTGCCGTTAATGTGACCGGGAATCTGACCAATAAAGGGGTGATCGATCAGAAGAAGACAATGGATCTGACGGTTGCCGGTGTGGCCGACAATCAGAAGACGCTGAATGCCAAGTCAGCTGATTTGGGCAAATTGAATAATGTTGGCACGGTTGACGTGACGAATACGCTAACCGTGAAGACGGCGTTTTCCAATTCCGATACCGGGACAATCAATGCAGGGAATGTTCATGTTGGCACGGGGACGAATCAGGGCACTCTGAACGTTACGGGCACGATGACGGTTGCCAGCGGGCAGTTTACTCATCAGCAGGGGAATATTGCAGCCACCACGCTGAAGCTTGATCAAGGCGAATTTGTCGTAGGGGCTAATGCAGCTGCAAATGTGACAGTCAACAACCTTGAGTCTGTCAATCAATCGACATTGGAAAATGCCGGTGCCCTGACAATTGGACATATCGGTACGACAGACGGCTTGACCTACAAGCAGACGGGCGGCAGTCTGACCGTCACTGACAATTCTTTCTTCAGCAACAGCACGCTGAACATTTCCGGCGGTAAATTGACGCGTTTGGATCCGGGGCACAACACGTTCGGTCAAGGCAATACGGTTAACCTCTCCGGCACGAAGGCCGGGGGACCGCAGGCCGACGGAACCGGTAAGTTGGATCCCACGAATTGGACGAACGGTTATACCTACGCACACGTGGGTCTTTTGGACTCCGGTTCGACGGTGACGATTAACAAGGGTGCCATTCTTGAAGCTGATGATATCAATCTGACCTCCAAGTCACTCACGCTGAATGGTGGTGTGCTCGCGTCGGACATGAGCAGCTTCTTCGTCTCGGTGACGGAGGACTTCTTTACCGTGGACACGGGTGAGGCGAACAAGCTTCCGACCACGGTGCTCGGTACCAAGGATGTGGGAGCGCTTGAAGAAAGCTTCGGAAAGTATTTGACGGTCGGCAACGCCGGTGGAACGCTTGTGCTGACTGATGAATATGTGTATTTGGATGCCGTGGCATCCGCCAACAAAAAGCTTGGCGAAGTCTTCAGTGGCAAGGATATGCACGTTGTGTTTACTGGCCAGGTCGCTGACCCGACAACGCGCGACAACAATTTTTACCATCAGACCTTTGCCGATTTGAAGGCCGAACAGAAGCTGGATTCCAAATTCAACACGCCGGGGCTTGTCTTCTCCAACATGGCCTATATGAATAAGACGGACGCCAATGGTGTGGGCAAAAACCAACTTATTATCGGTTCGACCGGTACGTCCGTTGGCGAGAACGCGCTTCTCCTCGATCTCAATATCGGCTTCATGAATGTCGGAGAGGCATCCGAAGTGGTGGTGCAGGACGGCAAGACGTTTGTGTTGACCGGCAAAAAGGATGGCATCGAGTTGGTCAACAACGCTCAGGGTAAGGTGACGGTGAAGGGAGCGAACTCCGTCTTTAAACTGGGCAATCAGGGTGTTGCGGATGTCAAGGGTCATCTCGGCACGCTCGCTGTTGAGAACCAGGGCGCCTTCAAGGCCGTCAAGGGTGAGTATTCGCTCGACAACCTGCAGTTGGTCAACGGTTCCGGCGAAGTCATGGCTGACGCCATTCTCAATGTGGCGGTCCTTTCCGATGCCCAGGGCGTGACCGAATTGACCAATCGCGGTAAGCTCAATCTGACCGGTTCCGGTGAAACGATTTTCAACGGTGCCGTGACCAATGAAGGTACGCTTGTCGTGAAGGCCAATGCGACGATCAACGGTAAGTTCGTCAACACCAACGGCGGTTTGGCCACCTTCGATCAGTTGTCGTTTGGTGGCAAGGCATTGACCAATACCGCGAACAGCAAGCTCGTTGCGGAAAAGGGTTGGAATGTTCTCGCGAACGCCGATGTGACGTCGGACGGTCGTCTGATTTCCTATGGCGACAACACTGTGGCAGGCAACCTTACGCTTGGCAAGACCGGTTATGTCGTGGCACAGGGTCATACCACCATTTCCGAGGGTGGTACTTTGACCATGCAGGGGAAGGGGCTTTACGAACAGCTGACCATTGCAGACGGAACGGTTGATGTCCGGAATAGTACGCTTTTCGTCGAGAACACGTTGACGGTTGACAGTTCCGGATCATTGCTGAGCCAGGGAAACTCTACCATTGTTGCGTTAACGCTCAATAGCGTGGGGAATACTAGGTTTGGCGCAGGACTTAGTCTGCAGACGGGGAAGATGGCTGTCGGGGGATTCAACGTTTCCGACATCAAGGGGCAGGATTATCGAGACAAGACTGCCACGGCCTATCGTTATGAAAGTGGTGAAAAGAGCGCATTGCCTGGCAACCGTGATTATGCCTATTCAGTAGATGAGGCGACTTTGACCAACTATCACCGAAACGATGAAATTATTCACGGTGGCAATCAAATTTCCAGCTCTGATGGTTCGGCTGATACCTTCCGGATTAAAAATGTCACGCTTGCCGATCGCGCGACATTAACGGTCGACTGCGATTGGTATTTGCTTGCCGGCGATCACTTCACCATGAATGAGGGGACGGCGTTCACTGCAAAGGACTGGATTGACCAAGGCACACCCATCCAGACAAACTTCATCGTGAAGGGTACGGTCAATGCCAACGGTACGGCCAGCTACAGCAATCTGGTCATGGGAGACCAGGGTTCTTATCTGCTCGGCGGCACGGACAAGGGGTCGCTTCTGACGTTGCTCGGCGGTACGTACACTGTCAAGACCGGCGCGCAGTCGACCTTCGACACGCTTCTGACGACGCATCCTGAAGTCGCTCAAAGCACGGGCAAGATTGTCAATCAGGGTACGCTGACGCTCGGTGGCGGTACGCTCGGTCAGGGTGCGAGCATTGAGAATGCCGGGGTGCTCAACATCACCGACACGCTCAATGTCGCCGGCAAGCTGACGGCGACGGCGGGTAGCATTTCCGGCAAGGCGTTGGTCGTGTCCGGCACCGGCGAGGTGTCTCTTGCCGGTACGAACATCGATGGTCTGAAAACCATCCGTAATGAAGGTCACCTCACGTTGGACGACGCCAAGCGATTCGGCGCCGGGAATACGTATGTCCACAGCGGCAACGCCACGCTCACGACCAATGGCACGTGGTTCGACGGGACGAATCTTGAATTTACCGACGGTGCCGTGTTCAACACGGATTCGGTGAATCGCAAGACGCTCGGGAACAATACCGTCGTCATTTCCGGCGGTACGCCTGCCAACATTACCAACGGCAAGCCGAATACGGGGACGTTCGACGGCATGACGAAGGTCACCGTGCATACGCTTGACAAGGCCGGTTCGATCACGGTGAAGGAAGGCGGCTATCTCGACGTTAAGGCTCTGTCCGGTCAGGCCAACGTGCTCGTTGAAGAGGGCGGCGTCCTGGGTTTGGCCATTGCCGATCTGACGAAGTTCTACCTTGGTGGGTCGACGATCGATAAGGATCAGAACGTTGAAATCGAGTCCGACAAGTTCGGTGCCGCCCACTTTGTGGGAGATAAGCTGAACGGCATCCGGTTCGATGGCGCCAATGTCGAACTCAAGAGTAAGAAGGATAAGGAAACGCTCGCTACGATTGTGACCGTGGCTGACGGCCTGTCCGGCATGGGCAACGTAACGACGGTCTTCAACGGCCAGGTCGAAGGCGCGGCGTCCAACGACACCTTTACTTTGAGTGCAATCGCCGAACTCTTTGCCGAACAGGCGGGCAAGGACTCGCCGGTCAACAATCCGGGCGTTGTCCTCACCGGCTATTCGCTTGATGCCGGCAATGCGTCCGAAATCTTCTTCTCCAAGGAAGACGGTCGCACACATGCCGTGGCGGGTTCTGTCGGCTTCCGTTCGATTAAGAATACGGACAAGGTCACTGTCGAGTCGGGCTTTACCACGTCGCTGACCGGCTATGAAGGCACGCTTGATTGGTCCGACGCTCAGCGTCTGGTGGTGTCTTCGTCTGCCAACAAGGGCGGCGACATTGAGGTTCTCAACGGTCGTGTCATCTTCGGCAACGGCGCCACCAAGGCACAGAATGTCGGCTGGGTGGACAATCTGACGTCCGCCGCCGACGGCCGTGTTCAGGTGAAGCACTTCAATCTCGGCGTGAAGCATGCCGCTCTGTCGGGTGATACCGCCATCATGGCTAACGCCTCGCTCACGGCCCAGTCTCTCGAGTTCGGTAAGGGCGCCACGCTCAAGAACGACGGTCTCCTGACGGTGGGGACGGATGCTGCGGACGAAGTTCTGACCGTACTCGGCACGCTCGAAAGCACCGGCACGCTCGATCTCTCGAAGATCGAGACCGTCAATATCGGTGCGGCTGAGGCTGCCGGCGCTCAGTCGATTGTCAACCGCGGCCAGGCGACGTATGGCAACGTTGCCGTCCATAAGGGCGGTCGTCTGGAGAACTTCGGTACGGAAAAGGGTGGTGACCTGACGGTTGCCACCGGTGCTGTCCATCAGACGTCCGGCACGAGTACGTGGAACAACGTTGCCGTTGCTGAGGGTGCGCAGGACATCTGGGGATCCGATGCGGGCAACGACACGGTCAAGGTGACGGTCAATGACGGCGGCAAGTATCTCAATGCCGGCACGCTGAATGCGACGAAGGCCGAAACGGCCGAGTTCAAGGGCGTGATGGAAACGTCGGGTACCGCGTCCTTCAACGCGCTGACTGTGAACGGTACGCTCACGGTCAAGGACGGCAGTGTGGGTGCGACCCAGTTGACGGCCCAGAAGGGGTCGGCCTTGTCCGTTGAGAAGGGCGTGATGGCCTTGAACGGCATGTCCGTTGACGACGCGCGCGGCGCCACGCAGAAGAATGCCGTGCTTGGTCTCGGCGGGACGCTGAACCTTGAGGGTTCGTCTTTGGTCGTCGGTACCAAGGATCAGGCGACCGCAGTCGAAGCGGGCGACGTCTACTTCGGTACGGATTCCGCGCTTGTCGTCGATACGAGCCGTTTGACTGCCGATCACCTCATCAAGGGCTCCGGCAAGCTCACGGTAAAGAAGGGTTCCGAACTGGTCGTCACAAATGCGTCCTGGGGCAAGCACGTCCTCATTGCCGACGGTTTTGATGTGTCGGGTGTGGAAGAAGGCGCCTGGGATGGCGACGACTTCGTCAACAAGACCAAGATCTACATGGATTACGTCTTTAAGGACGGCAAGCTGATACTCCAGGTGGGCAAGCCGGGTGACACGGCCATCGGCTCGCTCTCGAAGGACTTCATCGCGCCGAACGTGATCAACGGTCTGATCGATACGGAAGAAGGAGCGGCCATTCGCGATG
>CATORG010000004.1:0-56071 GCA_951804985.1 Dryomyza anilis | reverse complement strand
TGTCAAAATTATGACATATCACCTTACAAAACGGTTCAAAACTTAACTTCCAGAGTTGCCAACTTGTCAATATTTACACATATTCATCCTTAAAGGATGCTGAATCTTGTCGAGTAACCGGTTTCTCTGTAAAGAATCCCGTTTGTAAGTTATCGTGAAAACCCCTCAAAAGTGATACATTTGTCAAAATTATGACATATCACCTTACAAAACGGTTCAAAACTTAACTTCCAGAGTTGCCAACTTGTCAATATTTACACATATTCATCCTTAAAGGATGCTGAATCTTGTCGAGTAACCGGTTTCTCTGTAAAGAATCCCGTTTGTAAGTTATCGTGAAAACCCCTCAAAAGTGATACATTTGTCAAAATTATGACATATCACCTTACAAAACGGTTCAAAACTTAACTTCCAGAGTTGCCAACTTGTCAATATTTACACATATTCATCCTTAAAGGATGCTGAATCTTGTCGAGTAACCGGTTTCTCTGTAAAGAATCCCGTTTGTAAGTTATCGTGAAAACCTCAAAAGTGATACATTTGTCAAAATTATGACATATCACCTTACAAAACGGTTCAAAACTTAACTTCCAGAGTTGCCAACTTGTCAATATTTACACATATTCATCCTTAAAGGATGCTGAATCTTGTCGAGTAACCGGTTTCTCTGTAAAGAATCCCGTTTGTAAGTTATCGTGAAAACCCCTCAAAAGTGATACATTTGTCAAAATTATGACATATCACCTTACAAAACGGTTCAAAACTTAACTTCCAGAGTTGCCAACTTGTCAATATTTACACATATTCATCTTAAAGGATGCTGAATCTTGTCGAGTAACCGGTTTCTCTGTAAAGAATCCCGTTTGTAAGTTATCGTGAAAACCCCTCAAAAGTGATACATTTGTCAAAATTATGACATATCACCTTACAAAACGGTTCAAAACTTAACTTCCAGAGTTGCCAACTTGTCAATATTTACACATATTCATCCTTAAAGGATGCTGAATCTTGTCGAGTAACCGGTTTCTCTGTAAAGAATCCCGTTTGTAAGTTATCGTGAAAACCCCTCAAAAGTGATACATTTGTCAAAATTATGACATATCACCTTACAAAACGGTTCAAAACTTAACTTCCAGAGTTGCCAACTTGTCAATATTTACACATATTCATCCTTAAAGGATGCTGAATCTTGTCGAGTAACCGGTTTCTCTGTAAAGAATCCCGTTTGTAAGTTATCGTGAAAACCCCTCAAAAGTGATACATTTGTCAAAATTATGACATATCACCTTACAAAACGGTTCAAAACTTAACTTCCAGAGTTGCCAACTTGTCAATATTTACACATATTCATCCTTAAAGGATGCTGAATCTTGTCGAGTAACCGGTTTCTCTGTAAAGAATCCCGTTTGTAAGTTATCGTGAAAACCCCTCAAAAGTGATACATTTGTCAAAATTATGACATATCACCTTACAAAACGGTTCAAAACTTAACTTCCAGAGTTGCCAACTTGTCAATATTTACACATATTCATCCTTAAAGGATGCTGAATCTTGTCGAGTAACCGGTTTCTCTGTAAAGAATCCCGTTTGTAAGTTATCGTGAAAACCCCTCAAAAGTGATACATTTGTCAAAATTATGACATATCACCTTACAAAACGGTTCAAAACTTAACTTCCAGAGTTGCCAACTTGTCAATATTTACACATATTCATCCTTAAAGGATGCTGAATCTTGTCGAGTAACCGGTTTCTCTGTAAAGAATCCCGTTTGTAAGTTATCGTGAAAACCCCTCAAAAGTGATACATTTGTCAAAATTATGACATATCACCTTACAAAACGGTTCAAAACTTAACTTCCAGAGTTGCCAACTTGTCAATATTTACACATATTCATCCTTAAAGGATGCTGAATCTTGTCGAGTAACCGGTTTCTCTGTAAAGAATCCCGTTTGTAAGTTATCGTGAAAACCCCTCAAAAGTGATACATTTGTCAAAATTATGACATATCACCTTACAAAACGGTTCAAAACTTAACTTCCAGAGTTGCCAACTTGTCAATATTTACACATATTCATCCTTAAAGGATGCTGAATCTTGTCGAGTAACCGGTTTCTCTGTAAAGAATCCCGTTTGTAAGTTATCGTGAAAACCCCTCAAAAGTGATACATTTGTCAAAATTATGACATATCACCTTACAAAACGGTTCAAAACTTAACTTCCAGAGTTGCCAACTTGTCAATATTTACACATATTCATCCTTAAAGGATGCTGAATCTTGTCGAGTAACCGGTTTCTCTGTAAAGAATCCCGTTTGTAAGTTATCGTGAAAACCCCTCAAAAGTGATACATTTGTCAAAATTATGACATATCACCTTACAAAACGGTTCAAAACTTAACTTCCAGAGTTGCCAACTTGTCAATATTTACACATATTCATCCTTAAAGGATGCTGAATCTTGTCGAGTAACCGGTTTCTCTGTAAAGAATCCCGTTTGTAAGTTATCGTGAAAACCCTCAAAAGTGATACATTTGTCAAAATTATGACATATCACCTTACAAAACGGTTCAAAACTTAACTTCCAGAGTTGCCAACTTGTCAATATTTACACATATTCATCCTTAAAGGATGCTGAATCTTGTCGAGTAACCGGTTTCTCTGTAAAGAATCCCGTTTGTAAGTTATCGTGAAAACCCCTCAAAAGTGATACATTTGTCAAAATTATGACATATCACCTTACAAAACGGTTCAAAACTTAACTTCCAGAGTTGCCAACTTGTCAATATTTACACATATTCATCCTTAAAGGATGCTGAATCTTGTCGAGTAACCGGTTTCTCTGTAAAGAATCCCGTTTGTAAGTTATCGTGAAAACCCCTCAAAAGTGATACATTTGTCAAAATTATGACATATCACCTTACAAAACGGTTCAAAACTTAACTTCCAGAGTTGCCAACTTGTCAATATTTACACATATTCATCCTTAAAGGATGCTGAATCTTGTCGAGTAACCGGTTTCTCTGTAAAGAATCCCGTTTGTAAGTTATCGTGAAAACCCCTCAAAAGTGATACATTTGTCAAAATTATGACATATCACCTTACAAAACGGTTCAAAACTTAACTTCCAGAGTTGCCAACTTGTCAATATTTACACATATTCATCCTTAAAGGATGCTGAATCTTGTCGAGTAACCGGTTTCTCTGTAAAGAATCCCGTTTGTAAGTTATCGTGAAAACCCCTCAAAAGTGATACATTTGTCAAAATTATGACATATCACCTTACAAAACGGTTCAAAACTTAACTTCCAGAGTTGCCAACTTGTCAATATTTACACATATTCATCCTTAAAGGATGCTGAATCTTGTCGAGTAACCGGTTTCTCTGTAAAGAATCCCGTTTGTAAGTTATCGTGAAAACCCCTCAAAAGTGATACATTTGTCAAAATTATGACATATCACCTTACAAAACGGTTCAAAACTTAACTTCCAGAGTTGCCAACTTGTCAATATTTACACATATTCATCCTTAAAGGATGCTGAATCTTGTCGAGTAACCGGTTTCTCTGTAAAGAATCCCGTTTGTAAGTTATCGTGAAAACCCCTCAAAAGTGATACATTTGTCAAAATTATGACATATCACCTTACAAAACGGTTCAAAACTTAACTTCCAGAGTTGCCAACTTGTCAATATTTACACATATTCATCCTTAAAGGATGCTGAATCTTGTCGAGTAACCGGTTTCTCTGTAAAGAATCCCGTTTGTAAGTTATCGTGAAAACCCCTCAAAAGTGATACATTTGTCAAAATTATGACATATCACCTTACAAAACGGTTCAAAACTTAACTTCCAGAGTTGCCAACTTGTCAATATTTACACATATTCATCCTTAAAGGATGCTGAATCTTGTCGAGTAACCGGTTTCTCTGTAAAGAATCCCGTTTGTAAGTTATCGTGAAAACCCCTCAAAAGTGATACATTTGTCAAAATTATGACATATCACCTTACAAAACGGTTCAAAACTTAACTTCCAGAGTTGCCAACTTGTCAATATTTACACATATTCATCCTTAAAGGATGCTGAATCTTGTCGAGTAACCGGTTTCTCTGTAAAGAATCCCGTTTGTAAGTTATCGTGAAAACCCCTCAAAAGTGATACATTTGTCAAAATTATGACATATCACCTTACAAAACGGTTCAAAACTTAACTTCCAGAGTTGCCAACTTGTCAATATTTACACATATTCATCCTTAAAGGATGCTGAATCTTGTCGAGTAACCGGTTTCTCTGTAAAGAATCCCGTTTGTAAGTTATCGTGAAAACCCCTCAAAAGTGATACATTTGTCAAAATTATGACATATCACCTTACAAAACGGTTCAAAACTTAACTTCCAGAGTTGCCAACTTGTCAATATTTACACATATTCATCCTTAAAGGATGCTGAATCTTGTCGAGTAACCGGTTTCTCTGTAAAGAATCCCGTTTGTAAGTTATCGTGAAAACCCCTCAAAAGTGATACATTTGTCAAAATTATGACATATCACCTTACAAAACGGTTCAAAACTTAACTTCCAGAGTTGCCAACTTGTCAATATTTACACATATTCATCCTTAAAGGATGCTGAATCTTGTCGAGTAACCGGTTTCTCTGTAAAGAATCCCGTTTGTAAGTTATCGTGAAAACCCCTCAAAAGTGATACATTTGTCAAAATTATGACATATCACCTTACAAAACGGTTCAAAACTTAACTTCCAGAGTTGCCAACTTGTCAATATTTACACATATTCATCCTTAAAGGATGCTGAATCTTGTCGAGTAACCGGTTTCTCTGTAAAGAATCCCGTTTGTAAGTTATCGTGAAAACCCCTCAAAAGTGATACATTTGTCAAAATTATGACATATCACCTTACAAAACGGTTCAAAACTTAACTTCCAGAGTTGCCAACTTGTCAATATTTACACATATTCATCCTTAAAGGATGCTGAATCTTGTCGAGTAACCGGTTTCTCTGTAAAGAATCCCGTTTGTAAGTTATCGTGAAAACCCCTCAAAAGTGATACATTTGTCAAAATTATGACATATCACCTTACAAAACGGTTCAAAACTTAACTTCCAGAGTTGCCAACTTGTCAATATTTACACATATTCATCCTTAAAGGATGCTGAATCTTGTCGAGTAACCGGTTTCTCTGTAAAGAATCCCGTTTGTAAGTTATCGTGAAAACCCCTCAAAAGTGATACATTTGTCAAAATTATGACATATCACCTTACAAAACGGTTCAAAACTTAACTTCCAGAGTTGCCAACTTGTCAATATTTACACATATTCATCCTTAAAGGATGCTGAATCTTGTCGAGTAACCGGTTTCTCTGTAAAGAATCCCGTTTGTAAGTTATCGTGAAAACCCCTCAAAAGTGATACATTTGTCAAAATTATGACATATCACCTTACAAAACGGTTCAAAACTTAACTTCCAGAGTTGCCAACTTGTCAATATTTACACATATTCATCCTTAAAGGATGCTGAATCTTGTCGAGTAACCGGTTTCTCTGTAAAGAATCCCGTTTGTAAGTTATCGTGAAAACCCCTCAAAAGTGATACATTTGTCAAAATTATGACATATCACCTTACAAAACGGTTCAAAACTTAACTTCCAGAGTTGCCAACTTGTCAATATTTACACATATTCATCCTTAAAGGATGCTGAATCTTGTCGAGTAACCGGTTTCTCTGTAAAGAATCCCGTTTGTAAGTTATCGTGAAAACCCCTCAAAAGTGATACATTTGTCAAAATTATGACATATCACCTTACAAAACGGTTCAAAACTTAACTTCCAGAGTTGCCAACTTGTCAATATTTACACATATTCATCCTTAAAGGATGCTGAATCTTGTCGAGTAACCGGTTTCTCTGTAAAGAATCCCGTTTGTAAGTTATCGTGAAAACCCCTCAAAAGTGATACATTTGTCAAAATTATGACATATCACCTTACAAAACGGTTCAAAACTTAACTTCCAGAGTTGCCAACTTGTCAATATTTACACATATTCATCCTTAAAGGATGCTGAATCTTGTCGAGTAACCGGTTTCTCTGTAAAGAATCCCGTTTGTAAGTTATCGTGAAAACCCCTCAAAAGTGATACATTTGTCAAAATTATGACATATCACCTTACAAAACGGTTCAAAACTTAACTTCCAGAGTTGCCAACTTGTCAATATTTACACATATTCATCCTTAAAGGATGCTGAATCTTGTCGAGTAACCGGTTTCTCTGTAAAGAATCCCGTTTGTAAGTTATCGTGAAAACCCCTCAAAAGTGATACATTTGTCAAAATTATGACATATCACCTTACAAAACGGTTCAAAACTTAACTTCCAGAGTTGCCAACTTGTCAATATTTACACATATTCATCCTTAAAGGATGCTGAATCTTGTCGAGTAACCGGTTTCTCTGTAAAGAATCCCGTTTGTAAGTTATCGTGAAAACCCCTCAAAAGTGATACATTTGTCAAAATTATGACATATCACCTTACAAAACGGTTCAAAACTTAACTTCCAGAGTTGCCAACTTGTCAATATTTACACATATTCATCCTTAAAGGATGCTGAATCTTGTCGAGTAACCGGTTTCTCTGTAAAGAATCCCGTTTGTAAGTTATCGTGAAAACCCCTCAAAAGTGATACATTTGTCAAAATTATGACATATCACCTTACAAAACGGTTCAAAACTTAACTTCCAGAGTTGCCAACTTGTCAATATTTACACATATTCATCCTTAAAGGATGCTGAATCTTGTCGAGTAACCGGTTTCTCTGTAAAGAATCCCGTTTGTAAGTTATCGTGAAAACCCCTCAAAAGTGATACATTTGTCAAAATTATGACATATCACCTTACAAAACGGTTCAAAACTTAACTTCCAGAGTTGCCAACTTGTCAATATTTACACATATTCATCCTTAAAGGATGCTGAATCTTGTCGAGTAACCGGTTTCTCTGTAAAGAATCCCGTTTGTAAGTTATCGTGAAAACCCCTCAAAAGTGATACATTTGTCAAAATTATGACATATCACCTTACAAAACGGTTCAAAACTTAACTTCCAGAGTTGCCAACTTGTCAATATTTACACATATTCATCCTTAAAGGATGCTGAATCTTGTCGAGTAACCGGTTTCTCTGTAAAGAATCCCGTTTGTAAGTTATCGTGAAAACCCCTCAAAAGTGATACATTTGTCAAAATTATGACATATCACCTTACAAAACGGTTCAAAACTTAACTTCCAGAGTTGCCAACTTGTCAATATTTACACATATTCATCCTTAAAGGATGCTGAATCTTGTCGAGTAACCGGTTTCTCTGTAAAGAATCCCGTTTGTAAGTTATCGTGAAAACCCCTCAAAAGTGATACATTTGTCAAAATTATGACATATCACCTTACAAAACGGTTCAAAACTTAACTTCCAGAGTTGCCAACTTGTCAATATTTACACATATTCATCCTTAAAGGATGCTGAATCTTGTCGAGTAACCGGTTTCTCTGTAAAGAATCCCGTTTGTAAGTTATCGTGAAAACCCCTCAAAAGTGATACATTTGTCAAAATTATGACATATCACCTTACAAAACGGTTCAAAACTTAACTTCCAGAGTTGCCAACTTGTCAATATTTACACATATTCATCCTTAAAGGATGCTGAATCTTGTCGAGTAACCGGTTTCTCTGTAAAGAATCCCGTTTGTAAGTTATCGTGAAAACCCCTCAAAAGTGATACATTTGTCAAAATTATGACATATCACCTTACAAAACGGTTCAAAACTTAACTTCCAGAGTTGCCAACTTGTCAATATTTACACATATTCATCCTTAAAGGATGCTGAATCTTGTCGAGTAACCGGTTTCTCTGTAAAGAATCCCGTTTGTAAGTTATCGTGAAAACCCCTCAAAAGTGATACATTTGTCAAAATTATGACATATCACCTTACAAAACGGTTCAAAACTTAACTTCCAGAGTTGCCAACTTGTCAATATTTACACATATTCATCCTTAAAGGATGCTGAATCTTGTCGAGTAACCGGTTTCTCTGTAAAGAATCCCGTTTGTAAGTTATCGTGAAAACCCCTCAAAAGTGATACATTTGTCAAAATTATGACATATCACCTTACAAAACGGTTCAAAACTTAACTTCCAGAGTTGCCAACTTGTCAATATTTACACATATTCATCCTTAAAGGATGCTGAATCTTGTCGAGTAACCGGTTTCTCTGTAAAGAATCCCGTTTGTAAGTTATCGTGAAAACCCCTCAAAAGTGATACATTTGTCAAAATTATGACATATCACCTTACAAAACGGTTCAAAACTTAACTTCCAGAGTTGCCAACTTGTCAATATTTACACATATTCATCCTTAAAGGATGCTGAATCTTGTCGAGTAACCGGTTTCTCTGTAAAGAATCCCGTTTGTAAGTTATCGTGAAAACCCCTCAAAAGTGATACATTTGTCAAAATTATGACATATCACCTTACAAAACGGTTCAAAACTTAACTTCCAGAGTTGCCAACTTGTCAATATTTACACATATTCATCCTTAAAGGATGCTGAATCTTGTCGAGTAACCGGTTTCTCTGTAAAGAATCCCGTTTGTAAGTTATCGTGAAAACCCCTCAAAAGTGATACATTTGTCAAAATTATGACATATCACCTTACAAAACGGTTCAAAACTTAACTTCCAGAGTTGCCAACTTGTCAATATTTACACATATTCATCCTTAAAGGATGCTGAATCTTGTCGAGTAACCGGTTTCTCTGTAAAGAATCCCGTTTGTAAGTTATCGTGAAAACCCCTCAAAAGTGATACATTTGTCAAAATTATGACATATCACCTTACAAAACGGTTCAAAACTTAACTTCCAGAGTTGCCAACTTGTCAATATTTACACATATTCATCCTTAAAGGATGCTGAATCTTGTCGAGTAACCGGTTTCTCTGTAAAGAATCCCGTTTGTAAGTTATCGTGAAAACCCCTCAAAAGTGATACATTTGTCAAAATTATGACATATCACCTTACAAAACGGTTCAAAACTTAACTTCCAGAGTTGCCAACTTGTCAATATTTACACATATTCATCCTTAAAGGATGCTGAATCTTGTCGAGTAACCGGTTTCTCTGTAAAGAATCCCGTTTGTAAGTTATCGTGAAAACCCCTCAAAAGTGATACATTTGTCAAAATTATGACATATCACCTTACAAAACGGTTCAAAACTTAACTTCCAGAGTTGCCAACTTGTCAATATTTACACATATTCATCCTTAAAGGATGCTGAATCTTGTCGAGTAACCGGTTTCTCTGTAAAGAATCCCGTTTGTAAGTTATCGTGAAAACCCCTCAAAAGTGATACATTTGTCAAAATTATGACATATCACCTTACAAAACGGTTCAAAACTTAACTTCCAGAGTTGCCAACTTGTCAATATTTACACATATTCATCCTTAAAGGATGCTGAATCTTGTCGAGTAACCGGTTTCTCTGTAAAGAATCCCGTTTGTAAGTTATCGTGAAAACCCCTCAAAAGTGATACATTTGTCAAAATTATGACATATCACCTTACAAAACGGTTCAAAACTTAACTTCCAGAGTTGCCAACTTGTCAATATTTACACATATTCATCCTTAAAGGATGCTGAATCTTGTCGAGTAACCGGTTTCTCTGTAAAGAATCCCGTTTGTAAGTTATCGTGAAAACCCCTCAAAAGTGATACATTTGTCAAAATTATGACATATCACCTTACAAAACGGTTCAAAACTTAACTTCCAGAGTTGCCAACTTGTCAATATTTACACATATTCATCCTTAAAGGATGCTGAATCTTGTCGAGTAACCGGTTTCTCTGTAAAGAATCCCGTTTGTAAGTTATCGTGAAAACCCCTCAAAAGTGATACATTTGTCAAAATTATGACATATCACCTTACAAAACGGTTCAAAACTTAACTTCCAGAGTTGCCAACTTGTCAATATTTACACATATTCATCCTTAAAGGATGCTGAATCTTGTCGAGTAACCGGTTTCTCTGTAAAGAATCCCGTTTGTAAGTTATCGTGAAAACCCCTCAAAAGTGATACATTTGTCAAAATTATGACATATCACCTTACAAAACGGTTCAAAACTTAACTTCCAGAGTTGCCAACTTGTCAATATTTACACATATTCATCCTTAAAGGATGCTGAATCTTGTCGAGTAACCGGTTTCTCTGTAAAGAATCCCGTTTGTAAGTTATCGTGAAAACCCCTCAAAAGTGATACATTTGTCAAAATTATGACATATCACCTTACAAAACGGTTCAAAACTTAACTTCCAGAGTTGCCAACTTGTCAATATTTACACATATTCATCCTTAAAGGATGCTGAATCTTGTCGAGTAACCGGTTTCTCTGTAAAGAATCCCGTTTGTAAGTTATCGTGAAAACCCCTCAAAAGTGATACATTTGTCAAAATTATGACATATCACCTTACAAAACGGTTCAAAACTTAACTTCCAGAGTTGCCAACTTGTCAATATTTACACATATTCATCCTTAAAGGATGCTGAATCTTGTCGAGTAACCGGTTTCTCTGTAAAGAATCCCGTTTGTAAGTTATCGTGAAAACCCCTCAAAAGTGATACATTTGTCAAAATTATGACATATCACCTTACAAAACGGTTCAAAACTTAACTTCCAGAGTTGCCAACTTGTCAATATTTACACATATTCATCCTTAAAGGATGCTGAATCTTGTCGAGTAACCGGTTTCTCTGTAAAGAATCCCGGTTTCTCTGTGAAAAAACCACTAAATTGTATTAAAAAAAAACATATATATACATAATTTCGTTCAGACTTCGCTGTCCCTTGTACATTCTTGTGTTGTGCTGAATTCTCGCGGAAAATTGCCCCCCCACGGAATTCAAGCCATAACAACATGCGTAAATAACGCACGCTGCCAACAACACATTCTACGTACTACTTTGAATCTCCTACTTATGCAAACTACTGCTCAATTTGGGCCTTTCGAATTATATACGTATAGTCATTCGATGAAAATAAAGCAAAACAAAAAAACAAAAAAGTTACAAAGGTTTATGTAATTGCTATTTGCCACTAAAAGTATGCTTCTCATTTTACGTCCGGTCAAAATTAGCTGCATTTTTTCTTTCTAAATATGTGAAAGGTTTGTGTCTATGGTATGACACTAATAGCCGTATTCTGGCATTTGCATGACAAAGTCTAGTCATTGAAATGTTGCCATTCACCCTGTCATGCCTTTGTTATAAATAATTGTTACTGTACACCCAAAAAAAAATATTGTACTATTAAAAAAAATTGTATTTAATATAACAATGCATCTTGTTAATTTACGTCCAAAGAGATATCTTGTTAATACAAAAATAATAATATTGTAAATCTTTAAGATATTTTTAAATGACGTACAACATAGTGTTGTTAATATCAAGAGACATTCTATTATATATAAATGAAAATGTATTTATATTAACAAGATTATCATGTCACTTAAAAACAATTCTCGTCGTAATAATAACGCTATCTTTTCAATTTATTTCATTGAATAAAAAGCATATTTTATTTTCTAGAATTATTGAAAAAAATTTTAAAAATATTCTTGTGATGAAACCAGAGTTTTCGATTGCCTGAGTTTTCGGGTTTTAAATGTTTGATCTACCCGGGTATTATTTTGTTTGTTCACCTGACCGCTTTTTTCTGTGTCTGTCCGTCCGTTTGCTTAATGTCGGAAAGTGAAAAAAGAGCGGACATTTTTTATTGAAGAAATCGGAAGCAGACTTTGTCGAAAATCGAATGGTACCCCTAAAGAAATCCCAAAAATACCATTTATGGCTTTCGAGCGTCCGAGAACACGAAATACTCACAGAAAATCGAGAGCCCTGGTTGAAACAGCCGTTGCCTCTGGAAAATTTTAATGTTGCTACATTCTGTGACCCTTGTTACTGAATGGCTTAATTTAATGTTCCATGCACATGCGAATATAAAATACATTAGCAGAATCAACCGTTTTTTTCTTTTTAATTATTACCTGTGTTTATCTTTAAATGTTTAATTTACTGTTTACATTTTATTTAAAGTGACAGCGTCACATGCTTGAATTTTAAAAAAATCTATTTGTATCAACAAGATGAATATCTTAGCAATGTAAATGCTGTTGTAATTCAACAAGACTACAAGTGTTTGAATTAATAAGAATCTGGTTGCAACAACATGAATGTTTTTATAATACAAATATTTTTAAAGATAAATTTAACCAAGCAGATCTCGTTAATAGTAAAACAATATTTTTTTGGGTGTATTCTAATTTAAACGTGACAAATTGAAAGCTCAATACTGAGGTGAAAATCTTTCTTCGATATTAAGTGTCAAAAAATTAAAATTCAAATATAAACAATTCATAAAATCAAATTTTTGATGATATTTTACGTGAAATTTTTAATATTTGCAACAAAACTGCATTGATTACGCGGCGTGAACTTGTGTTTAGGACGTTTTTGCAAATCGTAAATATAATTGCAAGTTTCAAGACCAATATAAAAATTTAAATAAATAAACACAGTTCATTGCCTGAAAGTGATTAAAAATCGATCCGCAACAAATATCGGTTGATATAATTCATATAGCGATAAAGATTTAACAGAAAAATATAGTGCCATTCAATCAAGTGCGTAAAAATTTTAATGAACACCAATTTTTTCAAATTATTCCGAAAATTCTAACACCGAGAGCAAAACGTAGTTAACTATTTACTATTTTCATAGTCAATTGAAAATACTTATGAAGTAACTATGTTACAGTTTAATAAATACGCCGCACAGTCGTACAAAATTGAAAAAAGTTGGCAAAAATTCTAAAAATCGTCTATTTCTATTAACGACAAATAACCGTTCAATGTGTGATTCAAATGGGGTACCTATAATTACTCAAAAGTATCGACACTTTTGCCATTCAAAATGAATACTAACTGTCAAAAGTCTACTTCTAATTTCGAAACTTCAAAGTATGATCGATACGCTGGACATTTTTTATAATGTGAGGGGTCGTATTTTCGAAAAACGAAACGAAAACAAATTCTTCTTCAATTGTTTAGTTCTGAACAAAACAAAAAGATAAAGTTTTTGTTCTGAACTAAACAAAATTATTTTGTTCCAAAAAAAACGTTATGTTTAAATTCAAAAGTAATGTTTTTGTTCAGAACTTAATTTTAAAATTTTTAAAATAAAGTTCTGAAAGAAAAAATTAAATTATTTTAATACATATATATAATATATTATTTTAATACATTTAGATATAAAAGAAAACATTGATGAATCTACCAAATGGATAAACACAAAAGACAAATGTTTCCCAGGAATTACCACAACTATATCAAACAATTTCAAGATTTAAAATCAAGAAAATGTCTTATATTTATATTAAAAATATCATCCTTCAATATAGTTTACTTATATTAAACACAAAACAAATTTCCTTAATTTTAGGAAATATCATTCTTAAATTTAGTTCACATTTCCTTAATATCAGAGGAAATATCATTCTAAAATTTTGTTCAAATTTCCTAAAATTTCCTTAGTTTTAGGAAATATTATCTTTAAATTTAGTTCAATTTCCTTAAACGCAAAAAACATTACTTAAATCAAGGAAAATTCATCCTTAAAAATAGTTTACATTTACTTATTTTAAGGAAAATGTCCTTAATATATTAAAAAATATCTCCGTACTTTAAAAAAAATTTCTAAAAGTAAGGAACGTTTTCGTTGACTCTAATTCAAGTTCAATTTTCCTTAAAATTAGTTAATTTTTCCTAAATCTAAGGAATTTTTTTCTGAGTGTAGGCAGATTATCAAGCGCAATCCAAGGATGCATTTATATGTTCGGAAGGTCCCATGTTCAAATCAGGGCTGGAGCTAACACCATATTTTCATAGAAAACATATTTCTATACCGCGCTCTCAAGAATAATAGAAACAAAGATTGCGCAGAACGTTGCTCAAAACTTGAATCTTCTGCGCATGTACGTAGAAGTTTTTTGACAATTGTTATTTTTTTTATTGTGTCAGAATGTTGTTGTAAAAAAAAACAAAACATTTCAATTATTTTTGAAAAAATTGCGTGTGATTAATAGATATGTGTGCAAAACCGCACTGAATCGGCCATCAAAACTAAAAGATAAGAAACCACCATCGAAATCCTCTAAAAACAAAATAATTCAACAGCATTTGTGTAGCTCCGGTCAGGATAACAAATATATATTTAAGATTTGAAATTTAAATTAACTGCTATCCACCCAAGCCCATGTACAGCAATGTCTTGATCAGCTCGAGAGTTGATACCCCCACTAAGGAAACTGCCGGAAGCCTGCTTCCCACCAATTGTTTTGGGCAAAAATGTAAATAAAAAAAATTTCAATGAAATAAATATTTGTATTTTATGATATGTCTAAATTTAAATTTCCTTTACTTGACATTCCATACTTTTTGACGTCAGCAATACAGGGTGTACATGCGCAATGCGTAATCTTATTCTTCTATTATTCTTGCCGCGCTCTTACCCCCGTCGGCATATAGTGCGACGTAGTGCGTGTGCGGCAATATAATTTTTTGTTCCGGATCAAAGCAGTTTTGAAAAAAACGATGTAGCTCAAATGCCATGATACACAAACCTATCCTAGTGGATAAATGGCAGAGACAAATGTCATATGGTAGCGAAGACATAAACCTTAATGGATTGATTTTGAATCTTGACGCTAGGAAAGGTTTGTGTGTCATATCTTTTGAGCAACATCGTTTTTTTCAAAACAGCTATGATCCGGAACAACAAATTATGAAAAAAACGCAGTTAATGTTAGTTTTGTTTTCCACTCAACGTTATTAAAGTAATTTTTGGTGTTGGTGTGAGTATTAATTAAATAAAAACAATTACATCCTAAAAGTATACACTGTTTTTTTACAAAATGTTAGTATTGTTTGTTATTTATATATTATCCAGATTTATCATGATTACTCTGGTTCTAGTTAATGGATTGGTACGTCAAAAGTATGTACGCCTTACGTGAGATATAGGGATCCATTTAGCATTATATTTCATGTAAATAATGCTGTTTCAAAAGAATGTTAATTTTGTTTTAAACTCCACGTTACTCAAGTAATTTGATTTTGGTGTGTGTATTAATTTAACAAAAAAAAAAAAAGATCCTAAAAGTATACTCTGTTATTAATTCAATTAACTGTGGTGCATGGACTGAGTTGCTGCGCAGTAGCTATTCGTTTGATACGGGGTTCTATTCCTGTAAAGGCGGTGGAATATTTTTTTAATTATTAGAAAGTTTAAAATATTTGTGAAACTTTATACCCATTAAGGTCCGTTATGTGATCTCAAAAGGAAAATTTCTTAAACAGTGGTTTGCTAACCTCTGCTTGTATTCTAAACATGTTTAAATTTTTGATAATAACTTATCTAAATTGCAATGACGAATGGGGAAAAATTTAAAACTGCCCAACAAATACACCAACGCAATAGTGGTGAAATGATTCATTTTATACGATTTTTCCTCACAAATTTAAAGATGCTTCTTTTTAATGAAAATATCAAAAGTACTAGATATTTTTGAAATTCATTGATAAAATATTCATTTTGGCATTTTTCTCTTTCATCCAGATAGCTATCATGTATCATGCTTTCAACTATAGCTTTCGCTCACTGGGACGCCGAAAAGAAAATCTCAGATTAATTAAGTTTCATCCAATTTATTTGGAATTTTTATAAAGGCAATTTTTTAGATTGCAATATCAAAACATCGACAATTTTGTTCTTTAAATACTGATATTTTTGCAATATTTATTCATTAATTTTATTTTTCATAATAATTCATTTTATTTATGTGCAGACAGAAAGACGGACACGTATTTTATATTGTAGTGTCGTTCCACTGTAACACAATGACATGCACGTCACATTGTTTTTATCTATATATCTATTGATTTCTTTTATAATTCTAAATTTTAAAAAATATATATATATAAATAATAAAAAAAATGTAAACAAATTTATCAGCCTGGCCGAGGCTCGAAGCTGAACTTCTGAACTAATTTTGTTTACATTTTAATTATGTTGAACCATTATAGTTAAAAATTATTAAATATACTACACTAATTTTTAAACCAGTATATATTATTTAAACCAAAATTGCTAAAGTTTTAAACTTTAATGTACATAATTTAATTTAAATGTTTGTGTATAATTCAATGGTGACAAAAATTTGTCACATTATTTTATCCATATATCTATTGATTTTTTAAATTTCTAAATTAAAAAAAAATAATTAAAAGAATAAAAAAACGTGAAAAAAATTATCACTCTGGCCTAGGCTCGAACCTGACATTCTGAACTAATTATGGTTAAAAATTATGCATTTGCTTTTAGAAAACATTCATAAGAAAAAAAGTACAACAAAAATTTATTACATTTAATTTATTTATTTTTGATTTATGGTTATCAAGTCCATGATTATATAGTCCAAACTTCAATATAAATATTTTAAAAAATGAAAAAAATATTAACATATATTTTTATGCCAACACTGTTTATAATGACTAACATAAAAACTACTTAATAATAATATTGCAATGAAGAAAATTATACTTTTTTTAACAAAAATAAATCATAATATAAAAAAATCCAAATAATTTTTATTTATTTTACTAATAATATTGGTAATTTCATTCATATATTACTGTTTTTCAATAGATTTTAATATATTTTATAATGAAATTTCGATCTGTTTCCTTTAACCATGCAGAACAATTCCATTTTTATTTTATGTTACTAACATTTTTGGAATGGTTAAAAAATCAGGCCGACTCGTATACAAGTATTCAAGTAAGTACGTAAACCCCACAACAAAAATGTTGGTGAAATGAAATAAAAAAGAGGGTTTTATGCATGAATTATAAATTTATAATATAATTTATTTTTATAATATAATTTATTTAATTTATAATTTATTTATTTATTTAGAGTCTTTGGTCTTTATAATATAGAGTCTTTGTTGTGATCCCACTTGATGCGCAGCATAGGCTTCGGCGAATCACGCGAAATCGTTGTGCAGGTGGGCGACTCCAGCTGCGATGTCAATGTCAATTGTGAAAGTGAAAGAAAATATTTAAAACTTTTTTTTAAGTTGTCACAATCTAAAAGACAAACACTAAATAACTCCATGGAGATTCTACCATCGCAAAGATAGCGATAGCAACGAAAGTTAGCAACGGAGGAAATGAACAGGGTATTTCAGAGACCTAAAAACTACATTTTATATATATTTAAAATGTATTTTTAGATAGAAATTTTTTTGATTAAATTTATAATTCTTAATTAAAAATTAAAAAAAAATAATTATAGAATAAAAAAAAATGAAAAAATTATTACTCTGGCCAAGATTCGAACCTGCTATTCTGAAGAAATTTTTTGTATATTGTTTAACCATTGTGGTTAAAAATTATTAAATATACAGAAAAATATGATTACAAATTTTAAGTTTCATTCGCACTTTTATTTTTAAATTATTTTAAAATTAAATGTTCACCTTATTTCGCAATAAATAAAATAGTTCACTAAAAATTTCAATTATTCACTATAAATTCACAAAATGTTCACAACATTTTCGACCTTTTATATCAAACAATATAATATTCAAATACTTAATAGATTACAAAAATTGTCAAGCTCTACGTTCTTCCAAAAAAAAAATTCCATGCTATTGTCATCTTTCTTCTGTAGTATGGATTTTGCTGCCAGGAACCTTGTTGCTATTGTGATGTTGTATATCTTTAGGTTGTATATCTTTAGACAAATGTCAAAATATTACACAAATACGTCAAATACAAATGTCAAAAATTCTTTTAAAATGGTTCTTAATGGGTATAAAGTTTTACAAATGTTTTAAACTTTAATTTATAATTTATAATTTATAATTTATAATTTATAATTTATAATTTATAATTTATAATTTATAATTTATAATTTATAATTTATAATTTATAATTTATAATTTATAATTTATAATTTATAATTTATAATTTATAATTTATAATTTATAATTTATAATTTATAATTTATAATTTATAATTTATAATTTATAATTTATAATTTATAATTTATAATTTATAATTTATAATTTATAATTTATAATTTATAATTTATAATTTATAATTTATAATTTATAATTTATAATTTATAATTTATAATTTATAATTTATAATTTATAATTTATAATTTATAATTTATAATTTATAATTTATAATTTATAATTTATAATTTATAATTTATAATTTATAATTTATAATTTATAATTTATAATTTATAATTTATAATTTATAATTTATAATTTATAATTTATAATTTATAATTTATAATTTATAATTTATAATTTATAATTTATAATTTATAATTTATAATTTATAATTTATAATTTATAATTTATAATTTATAATTTATAATTTATAATTTATAATTTATAATTTATAATTTATAATTTATAATTTATAATTTATAATTTATAATTTATAATTTATAATTTATAATTTATAATTTATAATTTATAATTTATAATTTATAATTTATAATTTATAATTTATAATTTATAATTTATAATTTATAATTTATAATTTATAATTTATAATTTATAATTTATAATTTATAATTTATAATTTATAATTTATAATTTATAATTTATAATTTATAATTTATAATTTATAATTTATAATTTATAATTTATAATTTATAATTTATAATTTATAATTTATAATTTATAATTTATAATTTATAATTTATAATTTATAATTTATAATTTATAATTTATAATTTATAATTTATAATTTATAATTTATAATTTATAATTTATAATTTATAATTTATAATTTATAATTTATAATTTATAATTTATAATTTATAATTTATAATTTATAATTTATAATTTATAATTTATAATTTATAATTTATAATTTATAATTTATAATTTATAATTTATAATTTATAATTTATAATTTATAATTTATAATTTATAATTTATAATTTATAATTTATAATTTATAATTTATAATTTATAATTTATAATTTATAATTTATAATTTATAATTTATAATTTATAATTTATAATTTATAATTTATAATTTATAATTTATAATTTATAATTTATAATTTATAATTTATAATTTATAATTTATAATTTATAATTTATAATTTATAATTTATAATTTATAATTTATAATTTATAATTTATAATTTATAATTTATAATTTATAATTTATAATTTATAATTTATAATTTATAATTTATAATTTATAATTTATAATTTATAATTTATAATTTATAATTTATAATTTATAATTTATAATTTATAATTTATAATTTATAATTTATAATTTATAATTTATAATTTATAATTTATAATTTATAATTTATAATTTATAATTTATAATTTATAATTTATAATTTATAATTTATAATTTATAATTTATAATTTATAATTTATAATTTATAATTTATAATTTATAATTTATAATTTATAATTTATAATTTATAATTTATAATTTATAATTTATAATTTATAATTTATAATTTATAATTTATAATTTATAATTTATAATTTATAATTTATAATTTATAATTTATAATTTATAATTTATAATTTATAATTTATAATTTATAATTTATAATTTATAATTTATAATTTATAATTTATAATTTATAATTTATAATTTATAATTTATAATTTATAATTTATAATTTATAATTTATAATTTATAATTTATAATTTATAATTTATAATTTATAATTTATAATTTATAATTTATAATTTATAATTTATAATTTATAATTTATAATTTATAATTTATAATTTATAATTTATAATTTATAATTTATAATTTATAATTTATAATTTATAATTTATAATTTATAATTTATAATTTATAATTTATAATTTATAATTTATAATTTATAATTTATAATTTATAATTTATAATTTATAATTTATAATTTATAATTTATAATTTATAATTTATAATTTATAATTTATAATTTATAATTTATAATTTATAATTTATAATTTATAATTTATAATTTATAATTTATAATTTATAATTTATAATTTATAATTTATAATTTATAATTTATAATTTATAATTTATAATTTATAATTTATAATTTATAATTTATAATTTATAATTTATAATTTATAATTTATAATTTATAATTTATAATTTATAATTTATAATTTATAATTTATAATTTATAATTTATAATTTATAATTTATAATTTATAATTTATAATTTATAATTTATAATTTATAATTTATAATTTATAATTTATAATTTATAATTTATAATTTATAATTTATAATTTATAATTTATAATTTATAATTTATAATTTATAATTTATAATTTATAATTTATAATTTATAATTTATAATTTATAATTTATAATTTATAATTTATAATTTATAATTTATAATTTATAATTTATAATTTATAATTTATAATTTATAATTTATAATTTATAATTTATAATTTATAATTTATAATTTATAATTTATAATTTATAATTTATAATTTATAATTTATAATTTATAATTTATAATTTATAATTTATAATTTATAATTTATAATTTATAATTTATAATTTATAATTTATAATTTATAATTTATAATTTATAATTTATAATTTATAATTTATAATTTATAATTTATAATTTATAATTTATAATTTATAATTTATAATTTATAATTTATAATTTATAATTTATAATTTATAATTTATAATTTATAATTTATAATTTATAATTTATAATTTATAATTTATAATTTATAATTTATAATTTATAATTTATAATTTATAATTTATAATTTATAATTTATAATTTATAATTTATAATTTATAATTTATAATTTATAATTTATAATTTATAATTTATAATTTATAATTTATAATTTATAATTTATAATTTATAATTTATAATTTATAATTTATAATTTATAATTTATAATTTATAATTTATAATTTATAATTTATAATTTATAATTTATAATTTATAATTTATAATTTATAATTTATAATTTATAATTTATAATTTATAATTTATAATTTATAATTTATAATTTATAATTTATAATTTATAATTTATAATTTATAATTTATAATTTATAATTTATAATTTATAATTTATAATTTATAATTTATAATTTATAATTTATAATTTATAATTTATAATTTATAATTTATAATTTATAATTTATAATTTATAATTTATAATTTATAATTTATAATTTATAATTTATAATTTATAATTTATAATTTATAATTTATAATTTATAATTTATAATTTATAATTTATAATTTATAATTTATAATTTATAATTTATAATTTATAATTTATAATTTATAATTTATAATTTATAATTTATAATTTATAATTTATAATTTATAATTTATAATTTATAATTTATAATTTATAATTTATAATTTATAATTTATAATTTATAATTTATAATTTATAATTTATAATTTATAATTTATAATTTATAATTTATAATTTATAATTTATAATTTATAATTTATAATTTATAATTTATAATTTATAATTTATAATTTATAATTTATAATTTATAATTTATAATTTATAATTTATAATTTATAATTTATAATTTATAATTTATAATTTATAATTTATAATTTATAATTTATAATTTATAATTTATAATTTATAATTTATAATTTATAATTTATAATTTATAATTTATAATTTATAATTTATAATTTATAATTTATAATTTATAATTTATAATTTATAATTTATAATTTATAATTTATAATTTATAATTTATAATTTATAATTTATAATTTATAATTTATAATTTATAATTTATAATTTATAATTTATAATTTATAATTTATAATTTATAATTTATAATTTATAATTTATAATTTATAATTTATAATTTATAATTTATAATTTATAATTTATAATTTATAATTTATAATTTATAATTTATAATTTATAATTTATAATTTATAATTTATAATTTATAATTTATAATTTATAATTTATAATTTATAATTTATAATTTATAATTTATAATTTATAATTTATAATTTATAATTTATAATTTATAATTTATAATTTATAATTTATAATTTATAATTTATAATTTATAATTTATAATTTATAATTTATAATTTATAATTTATAATTTATAATTTATAATTTATAATTTATAATTTATAATTTATAATTTATAATTTATAATTTATAATTTATAATTTATAATTTATAATTTATAATTTATAATTTATAATTTATAATTTATAATTTATAATTTATAATTTATAATTTATAATTTATAATTTATAATTTATAATTTATAATTTATAATTTATAATTTATAATTTATAATTTATAATTTATAATTTATAATTTATAATTTATAATTTATAATTTATAATTTATAATTTATAATTTATAATTTATAATTTATAATTTATAATTTATAATTTATAATTTATAATTTATAATTTATAATTTATAATTTATAATTTATAATTTATAATTTATAATTTATAATTTATAATTTATAATTTATAATTTATAATTTATAATTTATAATTTATAATTTATAATTTATAATTTATAATTTATAATTTATAATTTATAATTTATAATTTATAATTTATAATTTATAATTTATAATTTATAATTTATAATTTATAATTTATAATTTATAATTTATAATTTATAATTTATAATTTATAATTTATAATTTATAATTTATAATTTATAATTTATAATTTATAATTTATAATTTATAATTTATAATTTATAATTTATAATTTATAATTTATAATTTATAATTTATAATTTATAATTTATAATTTATAATTTATAATTTATAATTTATAATTTATAATTTATAATTTATAATTTATAATTTATAATTTATAATTTATAATTTATAATTTATAATTTATAATTTATAATTTATAATTTATAATTTATAATTTATAATTTATAATTTATAATTTATAATTTATAATTTATAATTTATAATTTATAATTTATAATTTATAATTTATAATTTATAATTTATAATTTATAATTTATAATTTATAATTTATAATTTATAATTTATAATTTATAATTTATAATTTATAATTTATAATTTATAATTTATAATTTATAATTTATAATTTATAATTTATAATTTATAATTTATAATTTATAATTTATAATTTATAATTTATAATTTATAATTTATAATTTATAATTTATAATTTATAATTTATAATTTATAATTTATAATTTATAATTTATAATTTATAATTTATAATTTATAATTTATAATTTATAATTTATAATTTATAATTTATAATTTATAATTTATAATTTATAATTTATAATTTATAATTTATAATTTATAATTTATAATTTATAATTTATAATTTATAATTTATAATTTATAATTTATAATTTATAATTTATAATTTATAATTTATAATTTATAATTTATAATTTATAATTTATAATTTATAATTTATAATTTATAATTTATAATTTATAATTTATAATTTATAATTTATAATTTATAATTTATAATTTATAATTTATAATTTATAATTTATAATTTATAATTTATAATTTATAATTTATAATTTATAATTTATAATTTATAATTTATAATTTATAATTTATAATTTATAATTTATAATTTATAATTTATAATTTATAATTTATAATTTATAATTTATAATTTATAATTTATAATTTATAATTTATAATTTATAATTTATAATTTATAATTTATAATTTATAATTTATAATTTATAATTTATAATTTATAATTTATAATTTATAATTTATAATTTATAATTTATAATTTATAATTTATAATTTATAATTTATAATTTATAATTTATAATTTATAATTTATAATTTATAATTTATAATTTATAATTTATAATTTATAATTTATAATTTATAATTTATAATTTATAATTTATAATTTATAATTTATAATTTATAATTTATAATTTATAATTTATAATTTATAATTTATAATTTATAATTTATAATTTATAATTTATAATTTATAATTTATAATTTATAATTTATAATTTATAATTTATAATTTATAATTTATAATTTATAATTTATAATTTATAATTTATAATTTATAATTTATAATTTATAATTTATAATTTATAATTTATAATTTATAATTTATAATTTATAATTTATAATTTATAATTTATAATTTATAATTTATAATTTATAATTTATAATTTATAATTTATAATTTATAATTTATAATTTATAATTTATAATTTATAATTTATAATTTATAATTTATAATTTATAATTTATAATTTATAATTTATAATTTATAATTTATAATTTATAATTTATAATTTATAATTTATAATTTATAATTTATAATTTATAATTTATAATTTATAATTTATAATTTATAATTTATAATTTATAATTTATAATTTATAATTTATAATTTATAATTTATAATTTATAATTTATAATTTATAATTTATAATTTATAATTTATAATTTATAATTTATAATTTATAATTTATAATTTATTATTTATAATTTATAATTTATAATTTATAATTTATAATTTATAATTTATAATTTATAATTTATAATTTATAATTTATAATTTATAATTTATAATTTATAATTTATAATTTATAATTTATAATTTATAATTTATAATTTATAATTTATAGCGTCGCCGGTCGGACTTGGTTCTTCTGCGAAGAAATCTCAAGTCGTTGTACAATTTTGCCTTCGAAGGATGTATACCAAGATGTACCATGTACCTGGATACTGTTTTAATTCTAGAATAATTCGATTCATTTTCTTTCAATTCAATAAAAATTACTCCGCGAATTCTAATGGAGTACCTTTTCCAAATATTCACACCCAGAAAAAAATCATGGTGAATTGATAGTATTTCAATAGAAAAACGAGTTGGGAAAGTTAGGTCACATGTGTAAGTTCGGTCACATGGGGCGGATTTTTATAGTCGGTCGGGCCCGATTATGGAATACCCTACACCTTTGGTGGGGATTTTAATATGGGATATTTAATTGCATACCTTAATTTTAACGTTTTTAATTATGCTGAACCTACCCACCTTCAGAATATTATTCATATATCAGAAATTTACGTCTTAAATCCCCATAATTTAAAAAATTTATATAAAAGTATAAACAACTAAAAAAAAAAATTGAAAAATATAATTGGGCGGACCACGCCTATATTTAAAATTTTGAAAGGCTAATATGAAAAAAAAAGTGGGCGGATCACGCCCATTTTTAGACCACATATTTATAGGTGAATTCTAACAATACCTTTTAAATTTTATAACTATACCTTGAATACTTTTCGAGTTATTAATTCTGAAAGAGTTATATAAAAGTGACTTGTATGGGAGGTAGGCGTGTCCGTTGACCGATTTGCCTCATTTTCAAACTCAGTTCCTAAAATATATTGAGACGAAATTTCATCGCATTCTGATCAGTATTTCTCAAGTTATTCTGTATTCGGACAGCAAGACGGACAGACAGACGGACATGGCTAAACGGACTCGGGTAGTGATGCTGATCTAGAATATATATACTTTTCCATACCGGACAAGCCTCCTAAGGGGCGTTACAATATATGCACAAAGTTAATATACCCTGTACCTCATAGGTGTAGGGTATAACAATAATTTATACCATTAAAATTGGTCAATAGGATGCGTCCCATTAGTTCAGTAATATTGAAACTGTTAATACAATGTGTGGTTGTACCATAAATTTTATAATTTGATATTTTAATTACAATAAGAAAAACCTATACAAATTTAATGATACGTATTATTAATTTTATGGTATATCGAATTACATTTTCCTAATAATTTATTAAAACAAAAATGTATTTTAGTTAATTTATTGTATATATTATTTTATTTAATTGTCGAAATTGATATTCACTTTTACAACACAAACACAAAAAGACACTTTTTGCTGCAAAAGGTTATAACACATTTAATGTTTGCTTTGATTTCCAATAATTGATGGTAGTACTTGAGTCTGCAGTTATATTTGAGTTCGTTGCCATAATAGAAGTTCGATGTATTATTTATTTTCTGTAATAAATAAAAAAATAAATATAATTTATTTGCATTAAATACATTGAGTCCTCCCATGTCGCGTTTAATAATGTGGATTATTACAAAAAATACATGCGACCATTTTGAGTAAACACGCAGAGTGACGTACAAATGAACATGTTTGTATTCGTTTTTGTGTTTTTTTACACCACGTTTATTATTAATGGAAGAAACCATTAAAACAACAGTATTTATTCTATTTAAAATAATAATATTGAAATATTTAAATTTATGATACTGAATTTTTCAAATACTAGTGAATTAATTAGAAAACTTTTGATTTAAAAAGAAATAACTATTAATACATGAACCATAAAGTACTTAATGGTACACTTTCTTCTGAGTGCGTCAACTATCTTCCTATTTGTAAGATGTTTAATTGATGGTTGCTATAGATAATCGTAAATTTGAAAGATGGTTGCTAGCAATATTTATCGTATTTGACGGATGTTTGAGAGATGGTTGTCTCAAATACGATTTAAATAATTTGTAAATAACTTGATATTTAGAGCTGTGATAGTTCTTGCAATCATCCTTGTTTTTATACCCTACACTAAGAGTGAAAGGGTATATTCAGTTTGGTACGCCGTTTGAAACACCCAGAAGGAAGCATTTCCGGTATGGAAAAGTATATATATTCTTGATCAGCATGACCTCCTGAGTCGATTTAGCGATGTCCGTCTGTTTGTCTGTCCGTCCGTCTGTCTGTCTGTTGAAATCCCTACTACTTTTAAAATTGAAGAGCTAGATAAATGAAACTTATAACTTAGATTACTAATATACCTACGCCGTATGTGCGAAAAAATTGGCGAGATCGGTCCATTGTGACCAATGATCCGACCACTTATGTTCAAATACCTCATATAAAATGTACATATAAAGATCAATTTTTATGTCAAATATATATATATATATATATATATATATATATATATATATATATATATATATATATTTTGGTCAAATATATATTGATATCATGCTCAAATACATGATAATAATGTTTTCCGGCGAAAAGACTTGTGGTTCACAAAAAAAAAATTGAAATTCGGTACACCTACCCATTTGTAAATATGGGTATCAAATGAATGGAAATTCTTCAGCGATTGAATGTTTGTAGTTATTTTCAGGATTCGTATACCCTGGTGACCTATATATCACTTTGAATGGTAACCACACATATGTGTATGGTATTTATAGTCGGCATAGATCGACTATAATTTTGATAATCCTAACTATCATAATTACACCTACTTTAAAATTTTCCATGTGATCTAACCTTCCCAACTGGTTTTAGTGTATATTTACCTCTTTCGCCAACTCCTCGCAATATTTTCATTTACAAATGTAGTTCTTACGTCCCTGTTTTACATATACAGGCGGTCCAATTTGACTGAAACGCCAAACAATAGGGGTTTTGCATTACCATGTGCACACATGCGCCAATTTCTCAATTAATTTCACGATTAATCGCCTTTAGCCACAAGGAATGTGCCGTGAAGAGAATGACCACGTCGTTGCGCTTGCTTATATCGAACTAGTTGAGTTCATCGCGTATACGATCGGCGAATGTCTTGACAAGTAGCGGGTAACTTGCTAAATGAAATTTATTATCTAGTTCGTAATGTTTCCTTCACTGAAAAAATTATAGGTTGTTAAAAACAAATACTTTTCGCTGTTGAAATACTGTTCATTGAAAAATTTTGCCTCGACAATAATAATGTATTCTTCCCACAAATATATTTTTCAATTTTGAAACAAAAGTGTCACTTTTCAAGCAACAATGACATCACTGTTGAATCCATTTTAAAATGATTTTTTTACTGCTTATAAAACATCTATCATCTTTAAAAGAGTCTATGAATTATATAACAAGAAGTCGTTTGAATGTTACTTTTTCAAAAGTTTTTCACTGTTGGGGATACGATTTACTTTTGCGTGAACAGCGTGTCAAGAGAAAATATATGGTATATAGTTCACTTTTCACGCAAAAGTAAATCTTTTCCCCAACAGTGCAAAACTGTTGAAAAACAGTAACATTCAAAACTATGCTTGTTATATAATTCAAAGACTCTTTTTCATGTGATATATGCTTTATACGCATTTATAATAAGTGATAGTAATGTTGATAGATCTTGGTTGGATCTTGGTTTTACACAGGTAGAAGAGAACAGAGCAGTGAACAGAGATAATAAGAAGAATGAGAGTTAGAGTTAGAGAGTAAAAAAATATAAATTTAATAATTTAAAAAAAAAATAAAGTTAAAAAAATAAAAATTATAATAAAATTACACACAATTTAAAAAAAAAATATTTTAAAAATTTCACGCAAAAGAAAAAAAATCAAGAGTTTCCACTGTTGAATAAACAATAAATACATTTAATAAATCAACAGCGTAAACATTCTTAAAACAAATATGTGGAGTTGTTGGGTACGAAATGACCAATAAAAGTTGTTGTAATGAGGCACAAAATTGTTGCCATAACGATTTATTTTTTTCAGCGTTCATTTCTTAAAATTAAAATTGATAAATTTTAGATTTTCACAAAATTCTTAATTAAAAATATTTAAAAAAATAATTAAATGAATAAAAAAAATGTGAACAAATTATCACCCTGGCCGAGATTCGAACCTGCGATTCTGAACTAATTTTATGTATGTTTTAACCATAAGGAATTCAAATTTTTAAATAAACAGAAAAATAAACAATTTGGGTTTACATTTTTTGATTTTATTTATAATTCTTAATTAAAAATAAATAATTAACAGAATAAAAAATTATTACCCTGGCCGAGATTCCCTGGCCGAGATTCGAACCTGCGATTCTGAACTAATTTTATATATGTTTTAACCATAATGGTTAAAAATTATTAAATATACAGAAAAATACACTATTTAAGTTTAAAATTTTTTGATTTTATTTATAATTCTAAATTAAAAATTTAAAAAAAAAAATAATTAAGAATAAAAAATGTGAAGAATTATCTCCCTGGCCGTGATTCGAACCAGCGATTCTGAACTAGATATAAAATTCTGGTAAAAAATTATTAAATATACAGAAAAATAAACTATTTGAGTTTAAATTTTTCTCACATTATTTTTTATCTGTTAATTTTTTTTTTATTTTTCATAATTTAAAAAAAAAATAATTAAAAGAATAAAAAAAAAAATAAAAAATATCTCCCTTGCCGAGAATCGAACCTGCGATTCTGGACTAATTTTATGTATGTTTTAAGTATGGTTTAACCATAATGGTAAACAATTATAAAATATACAGAGAAATACAATATTTGAGTTTATTTTATGTTTTATTTTATGGTTAAAAATGATTAAATATACAGAAAAATATGTTTACAATATTTAAGTTTCATCACCAATTTAAACAAAAGTTTTAATTGGTGATGTTAAGAAATTCATAAATAAAAAGTAACCAATATGTTTAAAAGTCGTTTTTAAACCAAACTAAACAAATGTTTTACTACATTTTCGACCTTTTATATCGAACAATATAATATTCAAATACTTTATAGATTACAAAAATTGTCAAGCTTTACGTTCTACCAAAAAAAAAATTCGCCTAAAGTAAAATTCCATGATATATACGCACTCTGTTCGGCGTCTGCGCCGGCACTTCTTTCATCTATAGTATGGATTTTGCTGCCAGGAAACTTGTTGCTATTGTGTCGGCTGTTGCGACGATAATCCAACGTCCAACGATGGTACATCGAAGACATGGCCAACGGCATCGGCGCTGCTAGCATTTGACGGTACGTGTCGCCCGAAGACTGACCGGCGCCGGCATCATTTGAAGACACTGCTTTAGTAGGAGGTATCGGCCACCGATTCAGCCGTTTGTTGGGAGTCACTTAGATTGGGGGCGCCTGACTTCTTGAGGCTCTGAGCAGCGCTGCTTTACCCTGATGACAGTCTTGTGCATTGGCGTTATTAATACGCGTCAGATTTACCTGTGTGAGTGACGAGTGCGACTGTTGTTGGCCGGCGGAGGAGTTAGCAGCGGAGGCAGAGCCGGATGGCGGTATGTTGCCGATGTTGCTGTTGCGCATGATTTGCGATACCAGGGCGGAAGAGCTATGCATATTGTTGGCGGCTGACTCTGAAAGCTGTGACAACAGTTGTAGTTTATTTTGCAAATTTTTATTGTTTTTTAATATAAGACAAACCTTGTGCTGGCTACCAACACCGGCTTGAGCCTTGAGCCTATTCCAGCACCACCACCGCTGGCGCCACTACTACATCCGGCACAGAAACTATTGCATCAGGATATGTATTAAGTACAGGCTCCTTGGTAACATCCTGCATGGCAATATCATCCGCAACAATGTCTGGCACGTGTTACGCTCACTGCATGTTGAGACATTAGAATCTTCCATGGCAGTGGAGACTACACCACCGCTCGCAACACTATCAAGTGTTTGATCCATTGAAACATCATAATCGGATGAAACCACCACGGCTGCCTTTTAGCCACGACCACGTCCACGGTTTGAATCAAAACTTCCGAGAGCTACGTTGGTTTTTTTATTTTTGCTTTAGACTTTCTTGTGACGGCTTGTATTTTATAATTTTTGTATTATTTTATATAATTAATATTTTTATTTTTACAATCTGATAGATTTACAACCAATTGTTGCAACTCTTTTTGCTAAATGCACCTATTTTAATAACAAATTTCACTATTTTCAAGTTTCGTCTGCTCCGTAAAAATTGAAAATTGTTTGCCAAAGAAATAACAAAAAGCAACTTCGAATATTTCGAAACTTCAAAAGTCCATTTCGAAAATATTTCGATGTATCGTTATCGAAAAACTGATGACAGGGCATAGGTGCCCTGTAGGGGAACCGAACAAGTCATCTTAAACAATTCATCATATCACAATTCATCGAACACAATTCATCGTATGCACAATTAATCGTATGTACAATTCATCGTATGCACAATTTATCGTATACACAATTCATCGTATGCACACGTCATCGTATGCACAATTCATCGTATGAATAATTCATAGTATGCACAATTTGTCGTATACACAATTCGTCGTATGCACAATTCATTGTATGAATAATTCATCTAGCGAAAGGAATTTTTATATTTGTTTAAAAAAAAGTAAAATTTGTTTCCCCAAAAATCGCCCATTTTTTTGGTAAATGTTCGCCCGTGGCTCTCTCTTGTTATCACTTCTTCCATAAATGTAATATATCCGCTGTTATTCCAATTAGACAAAAATGATTTTTTTTTCCATAAAATCGCGCTATTTTTTAGAAAAATGTTCGCCTGTGGCGCTCTCGCATTACCACTTCAGCTATAACTATTAAATACCAAGTATTGCACAAAACGTCGCTTTCTCGTCATAACTTTTCATAAAATTATTCACATCACGTGTTGTGTCAAAATTTGTTGGAAAAATGCATTCGATGAATTGTATATTTAATGAATTGTGGATACGATGAATTGTGCATACGATCAATTGTGATACGATGAATTGTGATACGATGAATTGTGCATACGATGAATTGTGCATACGATGAATTATGCATACGATGAATTGTGCATACGATGAATTGTGTATACGATGAATTGTACATACGATGAATTGTGCATACGATGAATTGTTATACGATGAATTGTGATACGATGAATTGAGCATACGATGAATTGTCCATACAATGAATTGTGCATACGATGAATTGTGTTCGATGAATTGTGATATGATGAATTGTGATATGATGAATTGTTTAATATGAATTGTCCGCGAACCACCCTGTAGGTACCCTGTTATCATAATAATAAAATTTTAAATGCACTCTAAGAAAAAGTTACTATAATAAATGTAGGAAACCGGTTTCCTCTTATTAATGAAGTAAATTCCAACGAATGTGTAAAAATAAAATGTACACACAAAAGTATGTAAAACTAGTACACATACGTAGTGTCAAAATACAATTTTATGAGTGTAAAAAATATACACAAAACCCTGTATTTATTCACATAATGCGTGTTAAAAAGCACAACAGAATGGGTAGATTTTTAAGGTTAAATATTATTAGAAAACTTTATATCATCTCAATGGGGCGGATTCAGCAAACATGAAAAAAATTCTGTACACAAAATGAAAAAGTTCCCAACTGTTTGTCGAATATCCGCAAACATGAATGTACACCTTAGGAGATATCATTTCAATTGCAGACAAATTAAATTCACTTTCACCAACAATCCGCCACTTACATATTTTATTTAAAATATGCAAGTTTTCTTTTCTTTAGAGTCTTCTAAAATGGCGCAGACAAGGGCGTTCTCGTGGTCTATGGTTCGCGTTAGCTAATGATCAAAGACTTTAAATATATTTAAAGTCTTTGCCTCCAATGTTCAAATCGCAGCAAGCCACTCATAACAAAAAAAAGCGAAAGAAAAATTTTGAACTTCATCCAGAGGCAGTCGTCTGGTTCATATTGAAAATTTTCTCAGCTCATTGTCGCGATCCGTCCATCAAAAATATTCAATTAGGTGGTTCGCTAGCAATGTCTATTTTATGTTGGTTTTGAAAGTACCTAAATTAATTTCGTTTACATTAAATATTTTGATTGTATGCTTATTTGCACTTACACAATTTATTTTGGTTTGTACCATCTGCTACACAGATTGTGAAAAATCGAACTGAAAATTTTACAAGTGAAAACCAGAATGATATCGGTGTATGATGTCCGTACTTAACGGAGTACAAACGATACAAAAATGGTGTAGTCCGTATCAAACGGAGTACAAACGTATACGTCTCTACGGAGACAAAAAGGCAGAAAAACGGTATGTTCTATTACGGACAATATACGGCATTTTAACGGAGTGGAATATTTTGGCATCCAGTAAATGTTCGGTTTTCATTCAAGTATCGACGGATCCATCTTGAACATACCGTAAACGTACCGTTACAAACGGAATTGTGATTCCGTTTAATTACGAAGCAACGTTAAAATGTTTCTTGGGACTTATCAGAAATAAAAATTATTTTTGACTTTTATAAATATTTCTCAAAAATAAAAGTTTTTTTGGACTTTTATAAATATTTACCAATATTAAAAGTTATTTTTGACTTTTATAAATATTTATCAAAAATAATAATTATTGTTGATTTTTATAAATATCCCAAGAAACATTTTAACGTTACGTTTACGGTATGCACTAGACGGATCCGTCGATACTTGATTGAAAACGGAAAATTTACGAAAAATTGTTGTCCGTATTTCGAATATACCGTATTTATGTCATTTTCACTCCGTACCGACGTATCCGTTTAAAATCCGTTTGCTACGGTGTGCACCGTTTTTATGTCGTTTGTACTCCGTAAAGTACGGAGTTCATAAACCGTTTTTATGGCGTTTTCACTCCGTTTTTCAGTCGTTGTTTCTTAAATGTTAATTTTTGTACGAGCTTTGTAGCAGATGTATGGAGCAACGGATGGAGGTATGGAGCAACATAAATAATGTAAGTGTAAATTCGCATACAATTACATTTACATATATTTAATTTTATCTAAATTTATATAGATAAACAATTAAAAACCAAGACATTGGCGAGAAAACATTTGATTTCTTGTTGTAGGTCTAGGACCACCTCCACCAGAAGCAGCACTTCACAATCAACGACTACAAAAAGGAATGACAACAATGGTGCTATCCTCTAGTTACATCAATGGATGCTCCCAATTTCAAAGCAGATAATCTTACAGTCTTAAAGAGAAAACGCTGCGCAAAAAGCTCCACGAAGGCTGTTGGATGATGTCAATATCCATGGGAGAAATTAATTCACATGAGGAGAAATCCAGCGACAATGTCTTGATTGTCGTGGTCTGGAATTTAATATTAGTAAATGTAAGTACCCAATAAACCAAAAACCTGGATATTAAGTGATTATCGAATGTATATTGAACATGGATATCGAAGCTTTCACTGGAAAAAGGCGTTCAACTTTTTGCAATTGTAAGCTTGAAAACCATAGCGTTCTCCAGCAAAACTTGTAGCTTTTTATCCAATTGAATCTAGCCTTTACTTAATTAATCAATTAATCGTATGTACAATTCATCGTATGCACAATTTATCGTATACACAATTCATCGTATGCACACGTCATCGTATGCACAATTCATCGTATGAATAATTCATAGTATGCACAATTTGTCGTATACACAATTCGTCGTATGCACAATTCATTGTATGAATAATTCATCTAGCGAAAGGAATTTTTATATTTGTTTAAAAAAAAGTAAAATTTTTTTCCCCAAAAATCGCCCATTTTTTTGGTAAATGTTCGCCCGTGGCTCTCTCTTGTTATCACTTCTTCCATAAATGTAATATATCCGCTGTTATTCCAATTAGACAAAAATGATTTTTTTTTCCATAAAATCGCGCTATTTTTTAGAAAAATGTTCGCCTGTGGCGCTCTCGCATTACCACTTCAGCTATAACTATTAAATACCAAGTATTGCACAAAACGTCGCTTTCTCGTCATAACTTTTCATAAAATTATTCACATCACGTGTTGTGTCAAAATTTGTTGGAAAAATGCATTCGATGAATTGTATATTTAATGAATTGTGGATACGATGAATTGTGCATACGATCAATTGTGATACGATGAATTGTGATACGATGAATTGTGCATACGATGAATTGTGCATACGATGAATTATGCATACGATGAATTGTGCATACGATGAATTGTGTATACGATGAATTGTACATACGATGAATTGTGCATACGATGAATTGTTATACGATGAATTGTGATACGATGAATTGAGCATACGATGAATTGTCCATACAATGAATTGTGCATACGATGAATTGTGTTCGATGAATTGTGATATGATGAATTGTGATATGATGAATTGTTTAATATGAATTGTCCGCGAACCACCCTGTAGGTACCCTGTTATCATAATAATAAAATTTTAAATGCACTCTAAGAAAAAGTTACTATAATAAATGTAGGAAACCGGTTTCCTCTTATTAATGAAGTAAATTCCAACGAATGTGTAAAAATAAAATGTACACACAAAAGTATGTAAAACTAGTACACATACGTAGTGTCAAAATACAATTTTATGAGTGTAAAAAATATACACAAAACCCTGTATTTATTCACATAATGCGTGTTAAAAAGCACAACAGAATGGGTAGATTTTTAAGGTTAAATATTATTAGAAAACTTTATATCATCTCAATGGGGCGGATTCAGCAAACATGAAAAAAATTCTGTACACAAAATGAAAAAGTTCCCAACTGTTTGTCGAATATCCGCAAACATGAATGTACACCTTAGGAGATATCATTTCAATTGCAGACAAATTAAATTCACTTTCACCAACAATCCGCCACTTACATATTTTATTTAAAATATGCAAGTTTTCTTTTCTTTAGAGTCTTCTAAAATGGCGCAGACAAGGGCGTTCTCGTGGTCTATGGTTCGCGTTAGCTAATGATCAAAGACTTTAAATATATTTAAAGTCTTTGCCTCCAATGTTCAAATCGCAGCAAGCCACTCATAACAAAAAAAAGCGAAAGAAAAATTTTGAACTTCATCCAGAGGCAGTCGTCTGGTTCATATTGAAAATTTTCTCAGCTCATTGTCGCGATCCGTCCATCAAAAATATTCAATTAGGTGGTTCGCTAGCAATGTCTATTTTATGTTGGTTTTGAAAGTACCTAAATTAATTTCGTTTACATTAAATATTTTGATTGTATGCTTATTTGCACTTACACAATTTATTTTGGTTTGTACCATCTGCTACACAGATTGTGAAAAATCGAACTGAAAATTTTACAAGTGAAAACCAGAATGATATCGGTGTATGATGTCCGTACTTAACGGAGTACAAACGATACAAAAATGGTGTAGTCCGTATCAAACGGAGTACAAACGTATACGTCTCTACGGAGACAAAAAGGCAGAAAAACGGTATGTTCTATTACGGACAATATACGGCATTTTAACGGAGTGGAATATTTTGGCATCCAGTAAATGTTCGGTTTTCATTCAAGTATCGACGGATCCGTCTTGAACATACCGTAAACGTACCGTTACAAACGGAATTGTGATTCCGTTTAATTACGAAGCAACGTTAAAATGTTTCTTGGGACTTATCAGAAATAAAAATTATTTTTGACTTTTATAAATATTTCTCAAAAATAAAAGTTTTTTTGGACTTTTATAAATATTTACCAATATTAAAAGTTATTTTTGACTTTTATAAATATTTATCAAAAATAATAATTATTGTTGATTTTTATAAATATCCCAAGAAACATTTTAACGTTACTCCGTAAACAAACGGAATCACAATTCCGTTTGTAACGGTACGTTTACGGTATGCACTAGACGGATCCGTCGATACTTGATTGAAAACGGAAAATTTACGAAAAATTGTTGTCCGTATTTCGAATATACCGTATTTATGTCATTTTCACTCCGTACCGACGTATCCGTTTAAAATCCGTTTGCTACGGTGTGCACCGTTTTTATGTCGTTTGTACTCCGTAAAGTACGGAGTTCATAAACCGTTTTTATGGCGTTTTCACTCCGTTTTTCAGTCGTTGTTTCTTAAATGTTAATTTTTGTACGAGCTTTGTAGCAGATGTATGGAGCAACGGATGGAGGTATGGAGCAACATAAATAATGTAAGTGTAAATTCGCATACAATTACATTTACATATATTTAATTTTATCTAAATTTATATAGATAAACAAAATCAAAACCAAGACATTGGCGAGAAAACATTTGATTTCTTGTTGTAGGTCTAGGACCACCTCCACCAGAAGCAGCACTTCACAATCAACGACTACAAAAAGGAATGACAACAATGGTGCTATCCTCTAGTTACATCAATGGATGCTCCCAATTTCAAAGCAGATAATCTTACAGTCTTAAAGAGAAAACGCTGCGCAAAAAGCTCCACGAAGGCTGTTGGATGATGTCAATATCCATGGGAGAAATTAATTCACATGAGGAGAAATCCAGCGACAATGTCTTGATTGTCGTGGTCTGGAATTTAATATTAGTAAATGTAAGTACCCAATAAACCAAAAACCTGGATATTAAGTGATTATCGAATGTATATTGAACATGGATATCGAAGCTTTCACTGGAAAAAGGCGTTCAACTTTTTGCAATTGTAAGCTTGAAAACCATAGCGTTCTCCAGCAAAACTTGTAGCTTTTTATCCAATTGAATCTAGCCTTTACTTAATTAATCAATTAATCGTATGTACAATTCATCGTATGCACAATTTATCGTATACACAATTCATCGTATGCACACGTCATCGTATGCACAATTCATCGTATGAATAATTCATAGTATGCACAATTTGTCGTATACACAATTCGTCGTATGCACAATTCATTGTATGAATAATTCATCTAGCGAAAGGAATTTTTATATTTGTTTAAAAAAAAGTAAAATTTTTTTCCCCAAAAATCGCCCATTTTTTTGGTAAATGTTCGCCCGTGGCTCTCTCTTGTTATCACTTCTTCCATAAATGTAATATATCCGCTGTTATTCCAATTAGACAAAAATGATTTTTTTTTCCATAAAATCGCGCTATTTTTTAGAAAAATGTTCGCCTGTGGCGCTCTCGCATTACCACTTCAGCTATAACTATTAAATACCAAGTATTGCACAAAACGTCGCTTTCTCGTCATAACTTTTCATAAAATTATTCACATCACGTGTTGTGTCAAAATTTGTTGGAAAAATGCATTCGATGAATTGTATATTTAATGAATTGTGGATACGATGAATTGTGCATACGATCAATTGTGATACGATGAATTGTGATACGATGAATTGTGCATACGATGAATTGTGCATACGATGAATTATGCATACGATGAATTGTGCATACGATGAATTGTGTATACGATGAATTGTACATACGATGAATTGTGCATACGATGAATTGTTATACGATGAATTGTGATACGATGAATTGAGCATACGATGAATTGTCCATACAATGAATTGTGCATACGATGAATTGTGTTCGATGAATTGTGATATGATGAATTGTGATATGATGAATTGTTTAATATGAATTGTCCGCGAACCACCCTGTAGGTACCCTGTTATCATAATAATAAAATTTTAAATGCACTCTAAGAAAAAGTTACTATAATAAATGTAGGAAACCGGTTTCCTCTTATTAATGAAGTAAATTCCAACGAATGTGTAAAAATAAAATGTACACACAAAAGTATGTAAAACTAGTACACATACGTAGTGTCAAAATACAATTTTATGAGTGTAAAAAATATACACAAAACCCTGTATTTATTCACATAATGCGTGTTAAAAAGCACAACAGAATGGGTAGATTTTTAAGGTTAAATATTATTAGAAAACTTTATATCATCTCAATGGGGCGGATTCAGCAAACATGAAAAAAATTCTGTACACAAAATGAAAAAGTTCCCAACTGTTTGTCGAATATCCGCAAACATGAATGTACACCTTAGGAGATATCATTTCAATTGCAGACAAATTAAATTCACTTTCACCAACAATCCGCCACTTACATATTTTATTTAAAATATGCAAGTTTTCTTTTCTTTAGAGTCTTCTAAAATGGCGCAGACAAGGGCGTTCTCGTGGTCTATGGTTCGCGTTAGCTAATGATCAAAGACTTTAAATATATTTAAAGTCTTTGCCTCCAATGTTCAAATCGCAGCAAGCCACTCATAACAAAAAAAAGCGAAAGAAAAATTTTGAACTTCATCCAGAGGCAGTCGTCTGGTTCATATTGAAAATTTTCTCAGCTCATTGTCGCGATCCGTCCATCAAAAATATTCAATTAGGTGGTTCGCTAGCAATGTCTATTTTATGTTGGTTTTGAAAGTACCTAAATTAATTTCGTTTACATTAAATATTTTGATTGTATGCTTATTTGCACTTACACAATTTATTTTGGTTTGTACCATCTGCTACACAGATTGTGAAAAATCGAACTGAAAATTTTACAAGTGAAAACCAGAATGATATCGGTGTATGATGTCCGTACTTAACGGAGTACAAACGATACAAAAATGGTGTAGTCCGTATCAAACGGAGTACAAACGTATACGTCTCTACGGAGACAAAAAGGCAGAAAAACGGTATGTTCTATTACGGACAATATACGGCATTTTAACGGAGTGGAATATTTTGGCATCCAGTAAATGTTCGGTTTTCATTCAAGTATCGACGGATCCGTCTTGAACATACCGTAAACGTACCGTTACAAACGGAATTGTGATTCCGTTTAATTACGAAGCAACGTTAAAATGTTTCTTGGGACTTATCAGAAATAAAAATTATTTTTGACTTTTATAAATATTTCTCAAAAATAAAAGTTTTTTTGGACTTTTATAAATATTTACCAATATTAAAAGTTATTTTTGACTTTTATAAATATTTATCAAAAATAATAATTATTGTTGATTTTTATAAATATCCCAAGAAACATTTTAACGTTACTCCGTAAACAAACGGAATCACAATTCCGTTTGTAACGGTACGTTTACGGTATGCACTAGACGGATCCGTCGATACTTGATTGAAAACGGAAAATTTACGAAAAATTGTTGTCCGTATTTCGAATATACCGTATTTATGTCATTTTCACTCCGTACCGACGTATCCGTTTAAAATCCGTTTGCTACGGTGTGCACCGTTTTTATGTCGTTTGTACTCCGTAAAGTACGGAGTTCATAAACCGTTTTTATGGCGTTTTCACTCCGTTTTTCAGTCGTTGTTTCTTAAATGTTAATTTTTGTACGAGCTTTGTAGCAGATGTATGGAGCAACGGATGGAGGTATGGAGCAACATAAATAATGTAAGTGTAAATTCGCATACAATTACATTTACATATATTTAATTTTATCTAAATTTATATAGATAAACAAAATCAAAACCAAGACATTGGCGAGAAAACATTTGATTTCTTGTTGTAGGTCTAGGACCACCTCCACCAGAAGCAGCACTTCACAATCAACGACTACAAAAAGGAATGACAACAATGGTGCTATCCTCTAGTTACATCAATGGATGCTCCCAATTTCAAAGCAGATAATCTTACAGTCTTAAAGAGAAAACGCTGCGCAAAAAGCTCCACGAAGGCTGTTGGATGATGTCAATATCCATGGGAGAAATTAATTCACATGAGGAGAAATCCAGCGACAATGTCTTGATTGTCGTGGTCTGGAATTTAATATTAGTAAATGTAAGTACCCAATAAACCAAAAACCTGGATATTAAGTGATTATCGAATGTATATTGAACATGGATATCGAAGCTTTCACTGGAAAAAGGCGTTCAACTTTTTGCAATTGTAAGCTTGAAAACCATAGCGTTCTCCAGCAAAACTTGTAGCTTTTTATCCAATTGAATCTAGCCTTTACTTAAACTTGAACTCCGACATTCAATATACATTCGAGGTTTAACTTAATTGTAAACTATACATAAAATGTGGTTCGACATTCAAATTACACTTGAATTCAAGCGCATATATTTCCCTAATTAAAGGTTTAAATATAAAATAAAAGAAAACGCATATAAGTTATAATACTATATATTAAAAGGAATTAAAGTATGTTCTACAGCTGCAACAGCACCTGATCCGGTGGCAGTGTACAGGAACTTCTTGTAAAATCCAAACCAGTGAATCCAATTACGTCACTGCGATGTATTACTTTGCCAGGTTCGTGTAAAATATCAATGTTGTCTGCGTATGAATGAAAATATATTAATATTTCATAAACGTATTCGTAAACCTTGGCCACTTACATTGTATATCAGCTCATCGTGCATTTTCCGTACAGTAGAATTCTCAGGATGACTTTCGTGTTTGGTCTGCACTTATATATTAATTGATTTGTCTGTTTGCTAATTCAAGCGAAAAACAATGATCTCACTGATTGTGCAAATGCAGTGGCGCATATGTAGGTGAAAAAAATGAAAATTTTCTGGTTGACATTTAATTTACCACGTCACTGGGTTGCCACTGAGTAATTTTGTGTAGTGAATTCGTGTCAAGTTTTTTAACTTCGAAAACCAACGTTGGAATAAAATTCATTTATTCGGCTTGATCATGACATTACATCCACACTGGTTGTAAAAGAAAATTCTCCAAATTTATCGAACCTTAAGCTCATTGCTTATTGGGTAATTTTTTAAATTGGCTGTTATATGTATATAAATATATTTGCAAGTCTTTATGACATTTTATATTTGTGGCATAGTTGCCACTTTTATAGCAAATTTCCCATTTGTGGTATTTTTCAATGGGGAAATTTTTGTATTTTTCCACACAATTAATAATTAAATGTAAAATGCACTTCATCGCCTGAAAATTTTTTAATTTATATTCAGATGATTGTATTAAGTAATTCAAAAATAAGAAGAAATAAGCTGAATCAGTAATTTGATGGACAAATTTTTAAATATATTTATTAATTTTAATTTTTTAAAATAATTTATGGTTTAATTTAATTATTATATTATTACTGTTTGTTAAAATCATGTGCTTTAAATACAAATAAATATTTAATAATAAAAAACATATTTGACTGTATTTATATTAAGAAAATAAAAAGTAGCAGTCATATTTGAAAAATATGACATTCCGTATTTTATTAAAAAATAAGGCATACGGTACGTTTGTATACGGTACGTTTTTTAATGCACTATACGGTGTCCACTCCGTTTTATAACAATAATACGGAACGTATACGGCACAGAAACGCAATGTAGTCTACGGTGCTCACTCCGTTTTATTTTGAAAATACGGTACGTTAACGGGCGTCGATTCTGTATGAAAAACGGTTTCGAATACCGTTTTCGATGTCGCGTTTTATCCGTTCGCTGCACCGTATACGGCTCCGTAATACGGTACGTTTACGGAATATGATTCCGTATTTCTATGCCGTTAACGGTACGTATACGGTACGTTTTGTTTCTTGGGATTTCTCAAAAATAATAATTATATTTGACTATTATAAATAATTATCAAAAATAATAATTATTCCTGACTTAAATAAATTTTTATCAAAAATAATTATTATTAATGATTTTATTACTCAAAAATAACTCTAATTAAAGATTTTAAAATTTAAAAGTCCTAAAATAAAAAAATAAAAAAAAATTGGAAAATAATAATTGTTTTCGTCAAACTCTCACACACCGTAAATCGGCGTTGAAAATATATGAACTTTTTTTTGTATATTTATGTTTATTGTGCCGTTAGCCATTCATATATGAACAACAACTTTTTCTAGTTGTGGTATTTGTGAAATATGTTCATTTATAGGTAGTGAAAGGGTTCAACGAAAATATTCGATATCGATATTTAACCAAGTATCGAATAAAAAGTATTGGGTACCCAAAAAAAAACCATCACTTTTGGTTCCCGTTTTTTTTCTCTCAATTTTATATACATTTTACGAATTGCAGAAAAAGAATAAAATAATTTGCCTCGCGAATATTTCCTACGTCACATAGTGCAATGGAGTAATTGGATCAACTCTGACTTTCGCTACTTCTATAAAATCAAACTGCCAGTCGAAGATCCATCCACGCCCACCGTATTCTAATTGCCAGCATAACATCGAGTCTTCCTCGATATTTGTTTCATTTTATTCAACGTTGTTTTTACATCTCGCATTTAAAAGAACCAGCACGTACCATCCAATCCCAACATAATGTATCGCATTGGACCCATTAGTCGAAAATCAAAATTTCACTCACGTGAAAAATGTCTTATAGGCCTGGTGCTCATTACCTTGTGTCTGTTTTGCTTCGGGGGCATATTTCTGCTTCCTGACAATTTCAGCAGCGAGCGAGTACTGCGAGCATACAAACAATTCCAAAAAGCTGGCCCAGAGATCTTCATACCAGCTCCACCACTGGCCGTACATGCACCAAAAGAAACGGATCCTCACCTATTAGGTGATCGCCAAAAGCTACAGGCTAAAATTAAAGAGGAGCTGGGAGAGTTACTGGATAAGCCCGTAATACAACAAGAGGACATGGATAAAGACGGAGTCGACGGCGGTAACGATGCAGGTGCCGATGACAGTAAGGATAATGACTCGCCGGTAGATGAGCAACAGCAGCAGGGTGTTGCACCACCTTTAAATGGTGACATCAAAAAGCACGAAAACGTCGCTGGATTAGAACATAATAATCTCCCGGTAGGTCACTTAGACCTACAGATGCCTCAGGGAGGACATGCCGATGCGGATTCTAGTGTGGAGGAGAAACGCATGAAAATTAAAGAGGTAACGATTTGATGTAAATTTAATATTTTTTTATAAAAGTGCCAATTGAATTCTTTCGAGATAAACGATAAATTGTGCGAAAATGTTATGTATTTAAAATTGTAAATTTACATTTTTAAATTGTATTAATAGCTGCGTTTTTTTCATAATTTTTTGTTCCGGATCAAATGTGTGTGAAGATATCCATAAAAGTTATCCATAAAAGTTAACTGCTTAACATATGTGGAACATATGTTAAACACTGTGGGATATATGTTAAACATTTTTGACAACTCTAAAACTTAATAAAAACTCTAAAATATAGTATTTTTAATAGTTTTAGTGGACTAAAAAGCTTAAATCATTAATATATTATAGTTTTCGATATGTTTATTGCTTACGATTTAGTAAAAAACAAATTAAACACTAAAAAAACAAAAAATATTATATGAAATTAAAATTGCTGTAAATTAAAAAAAAATGCCTCCCGACACAAGTGTGATACCACGTAGCTATCATAGCTATCACGTTAACTAAGTGTGTACTCGGAGAATATTCCCTGGACTTCGCAATTTGCGTCCAAAGTAACCTCCAAATGTAAACATTTTTTTTGAAAATAGTCGAGGACCACTCCCGTTTTTAAAAAAATGCCTCCCCAAATTAGCGGAGCACCTTTTGGAATCGTTATGCCCTAATATAGTTATGGATAGTAGGTCGCCACGCGGAGAATCTTCTCTGGACTTCGCAATGTGCGTCCAAAGTAACCTCCAAATATGAACATTTTTCATGAAAATAGCCCAACTGTACGACCACTCCAGTTTTTAATTAAATGCCTCCCCAAATAAGTGCAGCACCTTTTTGGAATCCTTATGCCCTTATCTAGTTATGGATAGTAGGTCACCACGCGGAGAATATTCTCTGGACTTCGCAATCTACGTCCAAAGTAACCTCCAAAGTTCATTGTCCTTAATATTGATCTGTTAACAACATTTGTTTACATTTAGGGTTATGTTTTATGGATCTTATTTGTTATGACATCCCTGAATTTTGTTCTTCTATGAAATGTCAGACCATTAGAGTGTTGCCCACAGAGAACGATTTTTATAACAACCACAAGAAAAATAAAAATAATGTAAAATTCGTTGCTGGCTCGATGATCAGCTGTTATTGTTTACATATTTTTTAAAAGTTTGAAGTCATTTTAGAGGACGGAGGATTCAACTGATAGCATGACAACGGTACCAAAAAAAATTCTAAAAAAGAGACCTTTCGAATGGTATGACTGTCATTTCACCAATGTATTTCTACATCTTCCAAGTCCGCCATAATTTGAATTTTTTGATTAAAAATTCGTTCGTAAAAAAATTCTGTAGCTATGACACCTATCCCATTCGATAGATTTTAATTTTACAAAAATTTCGATACCAATATCAATATCCTAATGAGTTTTCTTTTTTCCAAATCCTGGAATCCTTCAAATTGGCCAAAAATCGTGGACACTTGGACATTTTGTGCAGAGATGCCCTCTATAGAGGGGTTCTTCATTTTGTGTCATGTCATGCGTGATGCCATTCGTGTTAAAAATGTCACCAGTAGGATTTATTTAGTCATGTTTTTCCAAATCTCGTCACCTGCGAATTTGTTTGCCCCATACGCCATTCTTCGGAGTGAAACCCAGTGGGACATTTTGTCACCTGAGAATTGTCAATAAAATTCAATATATTTTGGTGAAACTGGTAAGGGCATTGATTAGTAGGTGTAGACGCATCAAAGTTCATCTTGCTTTGTTTTTTTTTTTGATACTTTATATTTTGCCATGTCATGCGTTTTACCATTCGTGTTGAAAATGTCACATTTGTGATTTATTAAGAAATTTTTTCCCAAATTTAGTCAGCTCCGAATTTGTTTGCCCCATAATAATTAATTACGAATATAAAAAAAAATAGTTAACGCGTAGATTTTGAAAAAAATTAATGTAAATGTTCGTTATTGTTTGACTCGAACCCGACTATATGGTGTATGGGGCAAACACGTGTTGTTAACTTTTCTGATCTACTCAGTATATTTCTTCTTGAAATTCAAATGAATATTTCTATTAATAGAATAATTCCATATCATATGGTGGACCTGGCATAGACATTCTGCGGACGATGTAGACGTCTCCAAGTGAATCTTCCATTTTTTCTTTTTAATTGCTCCTAAAATTATACCTAACAAATTTTCCTAAAATTATACCTAACAAATTTTCTTTTGCGCCGTTTTCATAATATTTTTTTCGGTGTTACCCTGTTGCACTGCCTCATCGGTAATGCAAGAATGTACTTGAAGCAGCGTGGTATGAAATTTGGGGCAATTCAATGTTAAGTAATAGTTAAAATAATGAATTTGGAGCATATTCGATGCCGGATTTTATTGCGTTCCCATACCACGCTGTCAAGCATTACCGACAAGGCAGTGCACTGCATTACCGATGAGGCAGTGCAACAGGGCAACACCGATAAAAATATTATGTTAGGTATAATTTTAGGAACAATTAAAAAGAGATAACGCGCGAATGATACCCGAGCTTCGTTCGCTGTGTTATTCTATTCGCATGTGGTTTGTTGTTGCACCTACAAAATATACGAATTGAATTCGGTAGAAGTCGTGCGTATGTTGTTGTAGAAATTTGCAAATTGCTGAAATTTGCCAACATTCATAATTATTTTTTATATAATTTTCAAATTTATTTAAAATATATATTTTTATAACTCCTACACGGGTATAACTCCTAGAAATACAACAAGCAAAATTTGTCAGTGTTGTTGTACAGCATGAAGAAAATATGTATTTTAAATATATTTGAAAAGAAATATATCAAAAATATGATTGTTGCCAAATTTCAGCAAGTTGCCATATTTCAGATGTCTGTCCGATCACAGAGATTTTTGTTGTTAAAATAAAATTTCAACATAAATTAATATTTACATTTCTTGTGCACACACTTTGCGTGGACCAAGAAGAAACAAGTATTCCACATTGTACAAAGCACAAACGAACGACCTTTAGAAACTTCGATTTACAAATGTTTTTGATATAATTCAGAACAATGTCATTTTAATATTATGAAACAATTTTAATAAATAAATACATTTTAATTTCAATAAAATTGAATAAATACAAAATATGCAATTTGTATAAAAAATATGATATTTTCAAATTATATTTATGATATTTCCAATATGAAGATCAATCAATAAATTCAATTCAATTGAGAAATATCCAAATTTCAAAATTATTGTATCAGGCACTCAGCAAAAGAAGCAGCATGCTGATACAAAATTTATTTTCCTCTCGTTATTCTCTTGTTTCCCCTTGCCCATTATTGGACATCGATCTTCCATCGCACAATGTCTATCAGAGTTGTTAAAGAATGCATTCTTTAATTCTTTTGTACTCAAATGAATGGGAATTCAAAATGAATGCATTCATTTTTGTCAAAAGAATGGGAATTCAAACTGTTAAAGTCCTTAAAAAAACGATTATCGTCTGTTTGATGTCTTCCAATCTAGTTTCAATGCTGTTGACGCTGCGCTGCTTTAAAATACGAAATTTGAGTTTCACGGAATTTGCCGTATGTGTGTCGCTGACAAATAAGAGCTTCTATTCCCACGATCCCATAATTCCCGAAAATGTTTGCCACAAAGTTGTCGAATTTATTGTAATTGTTCACATATTTGTGAAAACGCAGATTTTAATAAAAAATACTCTAATAATTTTCTAATAGCAATGATATATTTTGATTAAAATGTCAATAACAACAAAAATTCCGGTAAGTGCGTGATTTTACGACTTTTATATTGTAACCCTTATTTTTGTGACAAATTACAAAAACAAATGAATGCATTCATTGTTTTTATACCCTACACTAAGAGTGAAAGGGTATATTCAGTTTGGTACGCCGTTTGTAACACCCAGAAGGAAGCATCTCCGGTATGGAAAAGTATATATATTCTTGATCAGCATGACCTCCTGAGTCGATTTAGCGATGTCCGTCTGTCCGTCTGTCTGTCCGTCTGTCTGTCCGTCTGTCTGTCTGTTGAAATCTGTTGAAATCCCCCTAGATAAATGAAACTTATAACTTAGATTACTAATATACCTACGCTGTATGTGCGAAAAAATTGGCGAGATCGATCCATTGTGACCTATGATCCGACCACTTATGTTCAAATACCTCATTTAAAATGTACATATAAAGATCAATTTTTATGTATACGTGCTTAGGTAAACTTTTTTGGTCAAATATATATTGATATCATGCTCAAATACATTATAATAATGTTTTCCGGCAAAAAGACTTATGGTTCACAAAAAAAAAAAAATCGAAATTCGGTACACCTACCCATTTGTAAATATGGGTATCAAATGAATGGAAATTCTTCAGCGATTGAATGTTTGTAGTTATTTTCAGGATTCGTATACCCTGGTGACCTATTTATCACTTTGAATGGTAACCACACATATGTGTAGGGTATTTATAGTCGGCTTAGACCGACTATAATTTTGATAATCCTAACTATCATAATTACACCTACTTTAAAATTTCCCATGTGATGTAACCTTCCCAACTGGTTTGAATTTGTTTTTGCCAAAAAAAGAATTCAGACTGAAATTAATGCATTCTTTGATGAATACATTCATTTTGAAGGCCATCTGATTGGGAATTCAAGCGTTTGAATTCCCATTGTTTTGACAAAAATTAATGCATTCATTTTGAATTCCCATTTTTTCAATTTTTTAGGTGAATGCATTCCCAAAAGAATGCATTCTTTAACAACTCTGATGTCTATTCAGGATCAAAGGAGAAACAAGGACAACCAAATGATCTGAATGCCTTTGCATCTGCCGCAAAATGCCACAAATGCACTGCAAAGGCAGCACCTCAAAAATGGTCATTTTTCGAAATGCCTCAAACTGCCACCACAAGTGCAAAGTTTCTATCTTAATATATTTAAAGTCTTTGGTCTTTGGTGCCATCCATATAGATCGACTGTTATATCTGCAGCTAGTTCAGGGTTTTCACAGAATCTTCGGCTAGTGTTACCTTCGTTGGTATTCCCAAAATTAGCTTTTGGCATGTCGACCAGCAATCCAGTTTCTTTTCGATAGCTTTCCTGAATATGTTTTTTGTAAGCATTTCTAATTCATTTTCTTCGTCAGTTCTCTTCTGTCTTGTTATTGCAATTGATCATAAATATTTCTACGGCTCAGTAATTTTGTACCCGAGGTACCCGGGTTACCTACAAAATCGAAAATCGCGTTTACATTTAACACAAAAGTGTACTTTTTATGATTGTTTTATGTCTTTCATAAAATATTCATAATTTGGTCATCCGCAGCTATCCGCAGACGAATTGTGTGCCATTAATTAGTATAATATATTAAGTATATAATACAATAACAAACTTTGCGCGATCGGACGCAATAATAAAGCAAAATGTCTTATAAACATGAAAAATGTAAACAAATTAATTACAATACAATCTATCTTTGGAGTCCTTAACATAATATAAAATAATATTAAATATTATTTAAACCTATTAGTAAATATTGATTTTTACCTGAATTATCCATCTTAATCACTTCAAATTATCACTTCAAAAGATATAAAATTTATATTTGTTTGAATGTTATACTACGATGAGCGCTGAAAAATTTTGATTTTGTGAAACTAACAAGTTTGAGTAACCTGTGACCGAGCACGGAGAAAGGTTCGCGAGTGGGGATGATTTTTAAAGTTACTTTTAAAATTTGAATTTTGACCGGCTAATTCTAATCAATCGACCTATGTGCGATGTTTAAATACTTTTAATTAGTAGTTTCAATATTTTCCGAGGTCTTTAATTGTTCTTCAAGGCTCCTTTCATAAAAAACGTATTTTATGAGTTGTTTTCTAAAATCATATCTTTCGAATTGTATATCAAGATTTTTTCACATTGGTACATATCACAGAAAAGGTTACTTAAATCATATGTAGGGTGTGTGCGAATTCGACTAAATTGCTGACTAAACTAAATTTTGTCGGTATTGCAGTGTTCGACCTTTCAATTTAGCAAATTTTCGAGCAGACTAAATTCAACTAAATTGGATGACAGCAAACAGACATATGATAATCGATCGGTTATGAACTTTAACAATTACCGGTTAACGAATGGCGATCAAATGAAAAACCGTTCAATTTAGTTTAGTCAGCAATTTAGTCTAATTCGCACACACCCGTAATATTCAAGTGATTTTTGGATACTTTTTTTACGTTTAGACACGTGATTCGTATTTTTTGTAAAATTATTTGCTTTAGTTAACATTTTAGCTGTATAATGTTGAAAGCTCAATTAAAAAATTTACAGGATTTTTCGCGATTTACTAAAACTACGTTTTGTAGGTTCCATACATAGGCAAAGCAACACTAAATATTTCAACTATTCAATAATACTGTTCAAATTAACTATTAACTAATATAAATACAAATTTTAACTTAAAAAACATTGATGAAAATAATGAATTTTGTAACAAATTTTATATCGCTGCTATTATTTTTCACACCTATATTCAATACTCATTTAGAAAATATAGCATATTTTTTGAAATAGGTTAAGAATATGGAAAAATAAGACGGCATTGTAATGACATAATTTCAATACATGTAAGTTATAAAAATAATCAATTGTTCTTATTACGCAACACTTCAAAAAAATCGAATTTATAATTTATACGAGAGTATAAAATGTCGAAAACAAAAATGTTGAAACCAAAAATGTTGAAAACTAAAATATTAAAAAATAAAATGTCGAAACTTAAAATGCCGAAATCATTTTTAACCGAAAAAATGTCTAAATAAATGCATAGTAACAAAAATAGCGATTCTTGTGTAAGAAAAATATTTTAGTAAACAACAAATTTAAATAAATATAATAAAATACGAAGATATAGATTTTAAAAAATAACATATTCGTAACAAAAATTCTGAGTCCGGTCGTAGCGAAAATCCAAATCTTCGCTACGAATTCAAATTTTCAGCTACTTTAGGATCCGTGCGTAATGGAATTCAGGGTGAATATGTTCCATTCCGCATGGATCTTAGATTAGCTAAAAATTTGTATTTGTACGGAGATTCATATTTCCGCTACGATGGGACTCAGGTGGGGTGAGATACCATAAGCTGCAAATATTAGTTTAAAACTATAACAACTATTATAAAAATATGAATTTAATTTGAAGGCGTAATTTTTAAATATTATGCCATCAAAATACCATCTTGAAATGATGAATATCAACCACCATACAAAAAGTGATCTTTCTAACTTTAAACAATAACAGTATCTCTGGAAATAATGCATATCGCGAAATCCAAAATTCCATTGATATCGCAGAAGGTGAGTTGCAACCCCTATCGATTTGGTGTGGCTTAAATAAGATTTGAAATTTGAATTTCAACATTTTGATATTTCGACATTTTAATAATCTACATTTTTGTTCCAATAAAAAAAATGTGTTCATATTTATTTAATTTTTTCTTTTTTCGACATTTCTAGCTTTATAATATTTTTTCGACATTTTTTGTTTCGGCCAAAAATGATTTCGGCAATTTAAGGCTTTTAAAATTTCGACATTTTTAGGTTTCGACATTTTATTTTTCGACATATCGTACGGATCCCATTATATAAATTATATAAATTATATAAATTATATAAATTATATAAATTATATAAATTATATAAATTATATAAATTATATAAATTATATAAATTATATAAATTATATAAATTATATAAATTATATAAATTATATAAATTATATAAATTATATAAATTATATAAATTATATAAATTATATAAATTATATAAATTATATAAATTATATAAATTATATAAATTATATAAATTATATAAATTATATAAATTATATAAATTATATAAATTATATAAATTATATAAATTATATAAATTATATAAATTATATAAATTATATAAATTATATAAATTATATAAATTATATAAATTATATAAATTATATAAATTATATAAATTATATAAATTATATAAATTATATAAATTATATAAATTATATAAATTATATAAATTATATAAATTATATAAATTATATAAATTATATAAATTATATAAATTATATAAATTATATAAATTATATAAATTATATAAATTATATAAATTATATAAATTATATAAATTATATAAATTATATAAATTATATAAATTATATAAATTATATAAATTATATAAATTATATAAATTATATAAATTATATAAATTATATAAATTATATAAATTATATAAATTATATAAATTATATAAATTATATAAATTATATAAATTATATAAATTATATAAATTATATAAATTATATAAATTATATAAATTATATAAATTATATAAATTATATAAATTATATAAATTATATAAATTATATAAATTATATAAATTATATAAATTATATAAATTATATAAATTATATAAATTATATAAATTATATAAATTATATAAATTATATAAATTATATAAATTATATAAATTATATAAATTATATAAATTATATAAATTATATAAATTATATAAATTATATAAATTATATAAATTATATAAATTATATAAATTATATAATATATATATAATATATATAATATATATAATTTATATAATTTATATAATTTATATAATTTATATAATTTATATAATTTATATAATTTATATAATTTATATAATTTATATAATTTATATAATTTATATAATTTATATAATTTATATAATTTATATAATTTATATAATTTATATAATTTATATAATTTATATAATTTATATAATTTATATAATTTATATAATTTATATAATTTATATAATTTATATAATTTATATAATTTATATAATTTATATAATTTATATAATTTATATAATTTATATAATTTATATAATTTATATAATTTATATAATTTATATAATTTATATAATTTATATAATTTATATAATTTATATAATTTATATAATTTATATAATTTATATAATTTATATAATTTATATAATTTATATAATTTATATAATTTATATAATTTATATAATTTATATAATTTATATAATTTATATAATTTATATAATTTATATAATTTATATAATTTATATAATTTATATAATTTATATAATTTATATAATTTATATAATTTATATAATTTATATAATTTATATAATTTATATAATTTATATAATTTATATAATTTATATAATTTATATAATTTATATAATTTATATAATTTATATAATTTATATAATTTATATAATTTATATAATTTATATAATTTATATAATTTATATAATTTATATAATTTATATAATTTATATAATTTATATAATTTATATAATTTATATAATTTATATAATTTATATAATTTATATAATTTATATAATTTATATAATTTATATAATTTATATAATTTATATAATTTATATAATTTATATAATTTATATAATTTATATAATTTATATAATTTATATAATTTATATAATTTATATAATTTATATAATTTATATAATTTATATAATTTATATAATTTATATAATTTATATAATTTATATAATTTATATAATTTATATAATTTATATAATTTATATAATTTATATAATTTATATAATTTATATAATTTATATAATTTATATAATTTATATAATTTATATAATTTATATAATTTATATAATTTATATAATTTATATAATTTATATAATTTATATAATTTATATAATTTATATAATTTATATAATTTATATAATTTATATAATTTATATAATTTATATAATTTATATAATTTATATAATTTATATAATTTATATAATTTATATAATTTATATAATTTATATAATTTATATAATTTATATAATTTATATAATTTATATAATTTATATAATTTATATAATTTATATAATTTATATAATTTATATAATTTATATAATTTATATAATTTATATAATTTATATAATTTATATAATTTATATAATTTATATAATTTATATAATTTATATAATTTATATAATTTATATAATTTATATAATTTATATAATTTATATAATTTATATAATTTATATAATTTATATAATTTATATAATTTATATAATTTATATAATTTATATAATTTATATAATTTATATAATTTATATAATTTATATAATTTATATAATTTATATAATTTATATAATTTATATAATTTATATAATTTATATAATTTATATAATTTATATAATTTATATAATTTATATAATTTATATAATTTATATAATTTATATAATTTATATAATTTATATAATTTATATAATTTATATAATTTATATAATTTATATAATTTATATAATTTATATAATTTATATAATTTATATAATTTATATAATTTATATAATTTATATAATTTATATAATTTATATAATTTATATAATTTATATAATTTATATAATTTATATAATTTATATAATTTATATAATTTATATAATTTATATAATTTATATAATTTATATAATTTATATAATTTATATAATTTATATAATTTATATAATTTATATAATTTATATAATTTATATAATTTATATAATTTATATAATTTATATAATTTATATAATTTATATAATTTATATAATTTATATAATTTATATAATTTATATAATTTATATAATTTATATAATTTATATAATTTATATAATTTATATAATTTATATAATTTATATAATTTATATAATTTATATAATTTATATAATTTATATAATTTATATAATTTATATAATTTATATAATTTATATAATTTATATAATTTATATAATTTATATAATTTATATAATTTATATAATTTATATAATTTATATAATTTATATAATTTATATAATTTATATAATTTATATAATTTATATAATTTATATAATTTATATAATTTATATAATTTATATAATTTATATAATTTATATATGTAGTTTTTATTTCAACGATGTTGTTGATTCAAATGATTTTTCCGAATGAATATAATTTTCTCACAAAACACAAAGCTTGATAAAATATGAAAAACAGAATATTCAAATGTTACAATACTAATTTTAACAAAGTAGAAAACAACAAGTGGGTGAAGCATTTGATATTTCAACACTTCCCCTCAAATGGTAACTCATATTACATATCAATAAACAAATTAAACTAGTGATTAAAAATTAGTCGCATTCCAAGTTTCTGAATGAACTTATAATGCTTCGGTGATGCCAATGCTTTGGTAAATACGTCAGCTGGCATTTCTTCAGTTGGTAAATATTTCACTATGACGTCGCCTTCCTCTACTGCTTCCCGTACAAAATGATGACGTATGTCCACGTGTTTCGTACGGTTGTGGAAGACGGGGTTGTGGCTGAGTAGTCCAGCGCCTTGGTTGTCGTTGTAAATCGTAGTTGATTGTTGTGGACCAAGGATTTCAGATAAGAAACGTCTCAAGTAAATCGCTTCCTTCGTTAATTCGGACAGAGACATGTACTCTGCTTCGGTGCTTGACATTGCAACCGTTCTCTGTTTGCGCGATTCCCATGTGACTGCAGTGTTCGCCAATTCGAAAATGTACCCGGTGTACGATCTCCTATCGTCGATATTTGCAGCCCAGTCCGCGTCTGCATAACCCACAAGGTGCTTTCCGGTTTTCTGGAATACCAATCCGAGATTTTCCGTTCCTTTCAAATAGCGCAATACTCGTTTCGCGGCTACCCAGTGTTGCTTGCCGTAATTTGAGTTGTATTTGCTAAGAACACTTACTGTATGTGCTATGTCAGGTCGACTCGAGACGGCCAAGTACATCAAGGATCCTACCAGATTTTGGTATGGTAACTTTTGAGCTTCTAACTTTTCCTCTTTAGTCTTCGGGCACATATCCTTCGATAGCTTCTTATTAGAGTCCATCGGAGTTGCGACTGGCTTGCATTCTTCCATGTTGAAGCGGCTCAGTATGCTTCTTACGTACTTCAGTTGTGACATGGTTATTTCGTTGACAGCGTGATTTTGTTTAAAATCGATTCCAATACAAAAGTTCAACATACCTAAGTCTTTCATCTCGAAAGATTGTGCTTAATCCGACTTCAGTTGTTTCAGTATCGCCTTGTTGTTCGATGCCACAATTAAATCGTCAACGTAGATCGTAACAATGACGATGTCTTCCCCTTGTTTTTTGTAGTATACGCAAGGGTCCGAACTCAGCGACTTTATTCCAATCTGCTTCAATTTTTCGTCCAACTTTTTGTACCACTGTCTTCCTGACTGCTTTAGTCCATAAAGTGCTTTCTTGATTAGGCAGAATTTATTTCCGCCATACTCTTGCATCTCTTCTTCGTTTAAAATGCTAGTGAGTTCGTGTGGCGTACGCATGTAGATTTCTTCTTCGATGTCGCCGTTCAGATATGCGCTTACAAAATCCAGCTGATGCA
>CATORG010000003.1:0-32961 GCA_951804985.1 Dryomyza anilis | reverse complement strand
CCGCGAGACACACCGAGAACTCGCATACAACCCAAACCGTTTAATCAACTGCAAAAATTATGGAAACAAAGAAATTTGAATTCAACCCCTTCGACCGCGTGCTGGTGCGCGACTCGGACGATGAAAAGTGGAGTGCTTGTTTGTACAGCCACAAAGATTCAAACTCCAGGGAATACTATCACCGAATGGTCGGAGATGCTGGCTTCGCTCAATGCATCCCCTACGAGGGAAATGAACACCTGCTGGGGACGACCGACAGCCCCGTGCCGAAGCCGTGGGAACCAAAGTTAGAAGAAACATTCTTCACTATCCTTATTGACTATGGGTGTCCATTCTACGTCACTAAGCTTAAATGGAGTTGTACGCCTACGTACGAAGCCATGTACCGCCTCGGCAACTGCTTCCAAACTCGCGAAGAAGCGGAAGCAATGGCAGACAAGTTAAACGCCCTCCTGAAAGGGAAAGAGTAACCCACACGCATGCCACGCAGCTCCGGTTATTTTACTTTCGCCTGCGAACGGTGAATAACTGGAGCTGCTGTTTTACCCTTAGTAAATAACACCCATGCAAGACACCAAACAATGCACACGCTGTAAAAAAATCAAACCCTTATCACAGTTCTACATCCGCGAAAACGGAAAACCACGTAACTACTGTAAATCCTGTGAGATACAGCGAATAAAATCCTACAGCAACAAAAAGCAAACAGCAACAAAAAGCAAACACAAAAAAGTCAAATCCCCATGCCGAGAATGCGCCAGATTCCTCACCCCAAAATGCGACCAACAACTATGGCTGCTCATCGGAGCTGATCGAGAATGCCAGTTCTTCTCCGAGCGGAAAGCTACTTCTGCACCTCGATAACCAAAGTCAAATCCCCAACCCCCCCCACATGGCAAGACACAAACAGATAAAAACAGACACCACCTACCTACAGTGGCAACGCTGGTACGCCGTAGTCTACCTGCCCGACCGCGATTCCCGATACAAAATCATACGCGTCTACTCACCGACAGACGCGAAACACTATTACCGCCACAAACAACTCTACCCAACGCTACAGGAAGCACAGCTCAAAGCCAATCAACTCAACTACCCACACTACAACCTATGCAACTACAAGTAATCTCTTCCTCCTCCAGTGGCAATGCCTACCTTCTCACCGTAGGCGACGGTGAGACTCTCCTCATCGAAGCAGGAATACCGCTTAACCGCATCCTGCGAGCCATGCCCCCAAAAGCAAAAAACATCTCGGCCTGCCTCCTCACTCACGAACACACCGACCACGCACGCGCCGTCCCCGACCTCATAGCACGCGCCACCCCCGTCTACACCTCCATTGGCACTGCCAACCACCTCCAGCAGCAACACGGCAAATCTCACTTCTACCATCCTATACCCGAGTGCACCCCCGTCCAGATAGCTACATTCAAGGTCATCCCCTTCCCTGTCCAGCACGATGCAGTCCAGCCCTACGGCTACCTCATCCACCATCCCGAGATGGGAACCCTCCTGTTCGCCACCGACACCTACTACCTGCACTACCGATTCAAAGGACTCAACCACATCCTCATCGAGTGCAACTACCAAGGCGACATCCTCCAGGCCAACTACCAGTCAGGAGCCATCTCCCGTCAACGTTACGAGCGAACCCTCCGTTCCCACATGTCCTATGCCCAGCTGCTCAGTACCCTCCAGGCCAACGACCTCACCGCCGTCACCAACATCATGCTCATCCATCTTTCCAATGCCAACGCCAACGCCCCCCAAATGATACAAGGCGTAAGCCAAGCAGCCCCCAGGCCAGAGTAAGCATAGCCACCCCCAAACTTTCCCTCACCCTCAGTCAGCCTCCACCCCATAACTAACAGCCCAAAGCCGCACTTCGCAACCTCGTCAATTCGCCATCCCGCCATTTCGTCACCCCGTCACTTCGATAATTCGCCCCTCAAAAAAACTCATGGACATCTACCTAACCCCGACTCCCCAAGGCCTAGTCCCCCTTTACGACAGCGACTACCAACTCTTCCTCAAGCTCAAGCACGGTTACCCCTACCGTTGCAAGCTCACCCAGCCCCGCAACTACAAGTTCCACAAAAAGTTCTTCGCCCTCGTCCGCATCACATTCGACAACCTCCCCGCCCCGCTTGCCAATTTATGGGACATCCACACCCCCGAAGACATCGTCAGGAAGTTCAAGCGCGACCTCGGACTCTACACCGCCCGCACCAATCCCTACGGCGAACGCGAAATCGAATACCACTCCATCTCTTTCGCCGCCATGGATCAGCACGACTTCGAACAATTCTACGCCCAGGCCGTTTCCCTCGTCTTGGGCAAATATCTCAAAGGGCTCAATCGCCAAGACCTCGAAGAAGCCCTGCACGAGTTCATGTAACCCACATGTAACCAGCATGTAAGTGGGAATTTCTTTAGGGCAATCAAAAGTGAGGGATGGGGCTTTCCCCATCCCTCAAAACACACTGCTACGCCGCGTAAAAGCCTGCCCGCGCGAGTGCTTCAATCCTTTGATTTCGTCAGCAGCCTCCTGCCTGCGCAGTAGCCAGGACTCAGCAAGCGAAACATCCACCATCAAAGCCCAGTCATACAGCACACTGGCAACCAGATATTCATGAATCACATGCACCAGCAGCTCTACCGACGAGCGGGAATACGAGCGCGGAACGCTCAACTCCAAGACATAATCCCCCGTTCCGCCAATCCCGTCATTCACCACATCTCCCACCGACACATCCCTTCGGGTAAACGGATATAGCAACTCCTTCACACTGGCCATTGCCAGCTCAAGCACGCGGTTCACACGGTCTATATTCCCCTCCTCGCCCACATCCACCAGTACATGGTGACTATGTTGCTTCTCCTCACCCATCACATCGCCTGCTATATAAGCTGCATTGCGAATGTCATATATCAGACCGTCCCTGTCAAATTCCAACCGCACACCCACACCATCCTTCGCCTGACCAGCCCCATTACAGTAACACCATCTCATAGCTACAACAATCTATCTTAAATCCTTCACACTATCCTCCACAGCCTCTCCCAAGTCCTTATACTTCCGCTTCAGCAATGACACAATAAACCGCTTCACTGAGAAACGGTTCTCCACACCATGCAGCGCGCACACATGCCCCACGATGGAATCAACCTCCCACAGACACCCCAAGCCCAATCCCACAGCAGCCACGGTCGTGTGCGAGGCAATACCCAGCGGCTCAAAAATGGCTAGTCCCATCGTACAGCCTATGAGCAAGTAAGCCAAATAGTCAATAAACTTACCACAGGTGCGCCGACCAGCACGCGAAAAACGGAACTCATTACCACGTTTCCCAAGTGACTCACTCACGCCAAACCAAAAGTCTGCCACTATCAGAATAATGACAGCCACAATCATCCAGCGCAAATCATACAACGCACTCATCGCCTCACTGCCCCAGGCCGCAAAAAGCAATACTCTACTCGATTCATTCATAACAACTCAATAATTAAATGTTATCTTCTCCTAATCCTCCCCATTTCGAAACTTCGATAATTCGCTAGTTCACACATCCCATAACCTAATATTCCCTACCGTTATCCCATCGTCACCTCAACCCCTATCCCCCGCAAGCATTCGTCCCCACTCATTCCCTCCAGCCCCACACCCACACAGAACCATCGGTAACCACTCCCGCCAAGCCACCTCATCACGCCACTACCCGAACTGCCAAGATAATGCCACGTAAACCCGTCGCGCGAACCCCACAGCAACAATTTGCCTACATGCCTCCGCAGGTGACCACGCACCTCCAGTCGCCTCATGACCTTCAGCAGACTGCCGTCACCAAGCGACAACGGACGCGTAACGACCAGCCCGCATCCATCATCACGCCGTACAGGCTTGGACAGGTTGACCAGACGAGACCCGGCCATCACATAAGCATTCGGATAACTAGGTACCACACGGTCATACCCCATTCCGTCCGTCACGCCCCACACCTTGGAATGCAAGTCTAGCACATACACATAGTCCACCTTCCCGTTCAACGCATACAGACGATGATGACTATAGTCATATGAAAACTTAACACCATCCAAAAACTCACGCCAGCTCAGCATCTCCTCCCCAACGGAATTAGGGTAGTGGAAGGCATTTCTGATACGGTCAAACATCGGCAGACGGGTCAAGTCTACACCACTCTTGCCATCAAGCGCATCGCTCAGGCACACCACCTCCGAACCCTCCAGCAGCATCACGCCCCTGCTTGAGGCAAACACCACCGACCGGTCCAACTGAGTTACACTGCCACCCTCACCCAGACAGATGTCACGGCTCACAGGCTGACGGGCCTTGTAACTGCCGTCATCACCCACACTCAGAGACCATATTCCGCCGTCGGTAAAGGCATAAAGCGGAAACTGACCAAACTGACCTTCGCTCAGAGCCACGCTCGCACTGGCCAACCCCAATATCCTTCGGTCATCCACAGTCACGGCAAGCTTCGCTGGAAAGACAAACGGATTGCCTGCCTCACTCAGATAGAGCTGATTGGGCTGCTCATAATCAAAACCTGTCACAGTAAGCGTAATCGGAACACTCGGAACTAGACTCAAGTGGTTAAACCGACCAAACCAGTATGAACCGTTCAATACAGGATGACGTTTCAGCGGCAACTTCATTACCCGACGATCCCCCTCAGACACTATCAGCTCAAAAGCATCTATATCTGGAACGAATACATACGACACAGTGCGTTGCTTACGTTCGTCAAACCACTCACTCGGATAGTTCAACTTCATCTTGCGACGAGTCACGATTTCCTTTCCGTTCTTCTTCCTGCGAATGTACAGCCAACAGCCCTTGTCACTTACACCTGCCTCATAGTGCTGCACCGTGCATTGCAGAGGAAAACCCTCAAAAGCATACTTCGTCAGATTCGCCAGATTCAAACGGTTGTTATACACAAAGCCCGTTCGGGCAACCAGGCGCAAATGACTCGTAGCGTCATCACTCATCACCTTGCGCGCAGGGAGCGTACGCAGATCCGTCACATCGCTCTCCACCACCAGCGGCTCGTCACGCTCATCACGGCCAGCCATCGCAAGCACCTCGCTCAAGTCATAGCTCGCGTAGTGGTAGAACTGACCGCAACCCTCTATCTCCTTAAACAAATCAGCCTCCTTCTTCGGAACACAGCTATAACAGAACAAATCGTTAGACACATCGTCTTGCCCATTTGTCGACAATCCTGTAGAAATACCGAGTTCCACACCAATCGTACGGTGCGTCCCCCAACCACGCTGCCATAAATCAGCAAGCGAAGCATGGCCTCGCATAGCACAACCATGGTGATAGTCATGACGATTGGAAAACAAAAATTCCGCTTCTTTTTCTCCTTCATCCAGCAACGACTGAAAGGGGAATTGCCGCCAGCAATCATCCATCTCCTCATTACTTGGGTCTTGCAGATAGCTGTAGACAGGTGCCGATACATACACCTCCACACCCGTAATCAAATCCTTCCAGTCCACCAAATTGGAAGCAACCCCACGGCATTTCACCAGCAAGTCACCATAGACCAATGCACCATGAAGTTGTTTTAACTCCACTTCCGTATCATGGCGAACGGTGTTTAACTCAAAGTTCAGAAACACCGGGTTCAGCCTTTCGCTAGGCAACATCAACACAGGAGCGGAGTGTTTCGTCAGCGTTCCGTCATACAGACGGTAAGCATACCGCACAAAGAACGGATAGCAAAATTTGTCCCGGTGCCTGCCGATCAGCTCGTTCGCATGCGAAATCAGTCGGCGGTGCGTTTCGCGGTGTCTGCGGCGGCGTTCTTCCCGGTCTGTCTCGCTCACACCTTGCAGTCCCTTGCTATCCAGACGGTACACACGCCCGGCATCCCAGCCCGACTTGTCGAAATCACTGTAAAGCCGCAGGTCAAAGATGAGTTCAGGCGTTTCTGGCATACGTCCCAGCCAGTCATAGTGATCATCACGCCAAATGGCATATTCCACGGCATAATAGCTGTAAAACGTAAGCACATTCCCCAGCGAACGGACAAAATGACCCGTCTCTTCAAACCAATGTATCGATCCCGATTCAACTACATCGCCGGCATCACCACTCACCCAGCCCACTTTACGACTGTCCGTCACAATGTAATTACGCCCGTTCACCACTTCATGAATCGCGAGTACATACACGCCACGGGGGAACACCGCCTCCGACTCTCCAAGCACACCAATCTTAAGCCCCCCGTCCTCCACTATCACATTCGACATATAGCCCAAACTTCCGTCTGCCGTACTGCCGTCTCCACCTCGTAAATCCAGCCCGCCTAAACCTATCTCTTTCATAACATCAATTCAACCATCCAGCCAAGTTGCCAACCCGATAAATCGTTAATTCGCCCACCTAAATATCCCCATACTCAACCTCCGCATCAAAGCAGGGACATTCCTTCTGCCACTTCTCAGGAGACTTGCCCCAAATATCGCGGTGACCCAATATCCGAGCCTCCGGATAGCGCACACGAAGCGTCTGTAACAACATACGCAGCGTTGCCTTCTGTGCAGGTGTGCGGTTGTCAACCCCCACCAGCTTACCGTCCTTGCCACGAATACCACCCACATAAGCCACATGGATAGAGTGTGCATTATAGCCCTTCACACCGTTAGCCACCTCACCCTCTGCAAGCAACTCATGGGCTACACCATCCTGCGTAACGGCATAATGATAACCTGGGTTATTCCAGCCTTTGCGCCGAAACTCATCCTTAAGCTCCCGCACGCCCCAGCTTTGGGCACTTGCAGTACAATGAACAAATATTCTGTCAATCTTTCTCATACCAATAGTCTTTTATATAAAAAGTAGAAAAGAGGTCAGGCATCGCCAGCTCGCAAGTTCGTCTTTCCCTCAGCTCGCAACACCCCTGACCTCTCATAAACTCTTCCTCCACATCCCTCACATCCCCTTACACAATCTTAAGCAAGTCTTCGAGAGCCTTGATGCGTTTCTCCAGCCCGCTTACAGCGGCATCCGTGTTGCCGACGGGGATAGCTACAAGCTTTCTCTGGGTGGGGTGATAGGCGTAAGGCACCATCGTTCCGTTCGTGAAGCGCATGTACAGCTTGTCGGCGCGTGCCACCCCGTCCTTGTTGTACATTTCGGCGGTCGGCCAGTTGTTGTAGTACTTCGCCACGCCGTTTTCAATAGTCTTCGCCACAAAGACATTCTGCATTTCGGCGTAACAGATGGCGAAGTTCGCCGGCACGCTCGCTTGCATGATGTTCGTCACGGAAGCTTCCAAGTCGGTAAAGGCCACGATGCCCACGTCCTGCACCTTGTCGATGCGCTTAGCCTGATGACCGATGGCGGTGTTGAGCTGGCCGTCCTTCTTTTCAAGTTCGTCGACCTTCTGGAGGTAGGCCGTAGCGTCTACCTTCTTGCCGATGGCCGTGTTGAGTTCAGTGACCTTTGCGTTGTAGGTCGTAGCGTCTACCTTCTTGCCCAGCTCCGTGGTCATCTCTTCCTGGCTAGCAATGCCCGTAGCCGAGCTCGATTGTTCTACGAGTGAGCCCGAGGAATTGCCATGATGCGTCCAGTTGAACTTGACGGTGTGGGATTTCTTGTCGTAAGTCAGCGTACCGTCCTCGCCCTTCGGAAGAGTGACCATTCCCTTGAGGTCGACCGTACCGCCAAGCGTGTCCCACTTGGCCGCGTTGTTACCACCCGAATTGAAGTCGGAGATGGCCACCACGTTCGTCCCGGCCGGATAGTGCTTTTCGTTGAGGTTAAAGTCGGCCGTCACGTTCCACACGTCGCCCTTCTTTGCGCTCGTGAGTGCCAGCACCTCCGAGATGTTCGCCTTCGTACCCATCAGGCGGTACAGACCCGTGAGGGAGTTGTTGATCTTGTTCTGAACTTCGCCAAGTTCCCGCTTCACCTCCGCGTTGATATCCTTCTGGAACTTATTCTGCGCGATGTCCTTGATTTGGTCTGTTTCCACCAACACCCCGTCAAACGCGGTCGACTTAATACGGCTGGTGTACTGTATGTATTTGATTTCTTCTGCCATAATAATTTCGATTAATTGGTTAAGGGGGGGTTAGTTAAACACAACCTTGTGCGTGCTGGCCTTCTGCGGCGAAGCAATGCGGTACTGCTTGTACGTCACACCGTTCCACACAAAGTCGTTCATCTTCTTGAACGGCACGGGGAGCGGACCTTCGACACCCTGCGGCTCACTGCCTGCGAGCGAGGTGGGAACGTTTACGCCTGTTGGAATCATGACGTAGGCATACGTGTTGTCGGTAAACGTGAAATCGTACGTACCACCAGCCGAACTCTGCGGGCCGCGCGTTGTGAAGGCCGCCATCGCGTCCTGCGCGGAGCTTACAGCCGTCAGTTCGGTGAGTTCGCTCACACCGAAGCGAATCTTGTGATAGGCATAGACATCCTTTGAGGCCGTCTTGGTGATGCCCTGGGGCGAACAGGTGGCCACGACCTTAAACGCGCCGTTGTAGTACACCTTTTGGGGGGTGCTCGTCTCGGGGTTACCACTATAAATCACGCATTCGTATACACCCGTCGACTTTTTTGTAAAAGCTGCGCTTTTGCCGCCGATCGTAAACGTACCGCCGCCTGAGCTATTGCTGTCGACGACCGCGCCGTTAAACTTCGTCGTCACGCGCACGGTGAGCTGCTCGGGCAGGGCGTCCTTGTCGAGCGTATTGACACCCGTCGGGCCGTTGAAGACTTCAATCACGACGCTGGCCTTAGCCGCGTTCTCCTCGTTGAGCTTGCGCTTGAGGTAGTCCGTTTCGAGTTCGTTCATGCCCAGCCGCTCCCCGTTGAAATAGAGCGTCTTGTCGGCATTGATCGTGAGGCGGTTGTTCACCGGTGATGCACCGTTTCGCTCGTTAAAAGAGAAACCAATGCGAGTACCCTCAGCAGGTTTTGAAATGTTTGCCATAAAAACGTTTTTAAAAAATGAATAAATAGACTTTCTATAAATTACAGTTTAGGAGTTCAGAGTTTAGGAAAATCGTCCTTCCTCAGCTCCTCAACTTGACATTCCTCCCCCCCCTACACCATCGTAACCAAGTTTTCCAAGGCGCGGAGTCTGGATTCCACATCTGCAGGGATTTCGCCGCCACCGCCCACCGCCAGCTGCCGTCACCTCCCAAGTCCTACACTGATACACCTTGTCGTCCTTCGAGTGGTACAAGTCAATACGGTATTCATGTCTCACCTTGTCCGATCCCGTCGACTCATATCCAAGCAGGCAACTCTGTCCGCCCTGATTTTCCGAAGTACTGATAGGGTGAAGACGGATACGCCCCCACGTCGTGGCTGCAACTACTTCATACTCCATACCGCTGGGCTTGAACACAGCCTTTCGGTAACTGTCATCACCCAGCACATAAATACCCTGATTCGTCACACCGCTCGCTGCATCAAAGAGTTCTTTCCACAACCCCGGGTAACTCATAAAGTAATTACGAATTTCGTCAGAACTCGTTTCATCAGTCCACGACAACACCTCACACCAGTGCATCTTTTGCGTCATCGGCAAAACCATCGGCTGCAACTCCACCGAACCACGCTCCCCCATCAGCAGCTGCAACTCAGCCTCTGCTTCCGCACTCCACTCCATCAACGAGTCTACTAGCTCCTTGGCTGAATTCAACTCCAAAGACAAATCACTGATCAATCCGTCCACACGACTTATCTCCGACTTCAAGTCAGCTGCCAGCTTGTCGAGCAGAGCCTTCAAGGCTGCATCCGTAATAAATCCCTCACCGCCTGTCGCTCCGTATCGACCCATACATGGTTCTCCACACGCCATATAGCGGCTGGAAGTTCATGACCAACTAAAGCCCACCAACCGTTTTGTCCCATCGGGTACTCCTGCTTCAAAGAAGAGTAGTCACGAAAGAAGCCCTTACACGCATCAAGCACATTGGGAGCATCAAGCCAACCCTTCACTGCTAGCCCATGCTCCACACGGGCATCACCGCGAAGGTTCAAGTCACCGCCCACTGACAAGCTGCGTCCTACGCCTAAGTCGCCTGAAACAAACTGATTGGTATCACTTTTAATCTTAGCCATATTTTATTCTACAACTTCCTGTATCAATCCTGCTTGATTGGTATTTGATAGTTTAACTACGCCGCCCGGACAGAACCGGTACTACTTGTCAGCCAGCATCCCCTCGCTCAATGCCTGCAGATGCTGGCTCAGTTCCCGATGACCCAGCGCATCGGCAACCACGCTGCCACAAGCATAAACCGCAGGCATATAGCAGTCACCACATACGATGATACCGTCCTGCTTGTCCCACGCAGGGACAGGGGCATAAACCAACCGTTCGATACTGGCATCGCGCGTATCACAACTCCAGAACTCCATACGCAAGCCCGTAGAGCCTTGAACCACCGCACATACAGGACGCTCACTGTGTCCTCTTACGCCATGTACCGATGAACCCTGTATACGGTACGTCAAGCCGCAGGCTCTACGGCATGGTACAACGAATACGACCAGTCATCCATCTTAAAGCTGATAAGACGGAGAAAGTCTTCGGGCAGTTCAAACCAACCGCAAGTATCACGGTCACCGACCCAGTGTATGCCGCCTTCGGGGTCACCATTCATAACCACGCCGCCACTCAGGTAGCGGATAGGGCATTCTACTTCTATCGCCCGTGCCGATGAGGGAAAGTAACCCCTGACCATGCTGTCAAGAGAGTAAGTTTCCATGTCACCCTCAATCAAGAATCCTTGACTTTCGCGATTCTCATCCAGAGCTACGCGGACATCACGGACTACATCCTGCAACTGATATACTGCCATCCTGCTGCGATTTATTCTGATTACAATTTAAAAACTATACAGCGGGTGCATGCTACAGACCTACAAACACCACCCCGTGTTTCCTCACCGGCTTTCACCACAGAAGCCTTCGTGCGGAGCTTGCTCGCACTGTAACCTTCATAGTTCGCCTTCAAGTATTCCACAGCATCATCCAGGCAGCTCACCTCCACGCGCGTTTGACCACTTGCTACAGCGTCATCCTCACCTCCATCCGTCTCTAAAGAAGCATCTTGCAGCTTCTTCTCCCCTTCTTCCTCTGCCTTCTTTGCGGCTTCTTCCTCTGCCTTCTGACGTTCAGCTTCCAGCAAGTCAACCTTCTCGGGAATGCTCTTAATCAGCTTCACAATACCCGCACGATACTCCGCTGTCAGATGCAAAGCACGCTGAATCAGCGGATTGTTCGTCACGTACGAAGCTGGAATCACACCACGCGAACTCATACCGCCACCGCTGAAATCCACCGTGACAGACTGATTGCCAATCTGTACACTCATCACAAATTCTATCTTGCCAAATACACCGTATGTATTAATCATATCCTTATGCTTTATATCCTTACCTAAAAAAAGTCCGTGGCAGGCAGTCCCTACCACCTGCCACGGCTCTATGTCTATCGTGCCAATGGTTTAGGCCGCCTTCTCGCCAAGATTCTCAAACTGCAACTTCTTCCAGTTCTCACCGTCATACTGCCAGTACTCACCCGCAATCGCATTGTTCGTAGCAAGCTTGCAGTTTCTTCAGGATGATATACACACGATCCTTCACAAGCGCATCACTTTCGGGAGCGGTTTCGCTGTCCCAGTACACATAGTCCACAGCATTCGCAGCAGCAGGAGTACCTTCGCCATTGACGAAAATGTGGCAGGCACCCTTCAAGCCCATCGCATCCCATACGATGACACTCTCACGGTTGGCCTCGTGACCTTCCACGCGCTCGCTTTCCTTGTGTTCGCTTACACGCTGATAGTGTACCAGGCGATTCAAGCCGAAGATACCGCACGAGTTGCTGTAACCAATGTCATCCAGCGTAGGCTCGTAGATAAATTCAAAGTCACCGAACGCAGTGTGGATGTTATGGACATCCCAGCCAAGCGAATTATGCTTGATGCCAATCTGAATTTCCGGATGACTCGAGAAGTCAATACACTGAATGTTCTCCAAGAAATTCTTACCGCAAAGGCAAATCGCACCCTCAGGCTTGTCCGCACCGCAATAGAACATCTTCGCCAACGCAATAAACTCGCGGTAAGTCCACACACCCTTCGTATGCACCAGTTCGCGCATAAACTGCCAGCGCACACCTTCGGTCGTACGAACTACGTGCTGACCCGTCTTGCTGTCTTGAACCGTAAACTTCGCCATGCGGCTGATCCACAACGTACGGTTGCCCTCACGCTTCCATTCGTCAAGTGCAGCTTCTGCAATCGTACTGCGAGAAAAGTCAATAATCTTCTTCTGGCTGTCGTAATAGTCCGACCAGATTAAGTTCAGACCGCGCTTCTGAAGGTAGAGCGTACGCGCTACGGGCTGACACGCACTCGGAGACACCTCGCGTTGCGTCTCATGCATAGCGGTCGAAAGAATGTCAACCACCGTACCTGCGGGAATCTGGGGCACCTGGCAATAATCATCCGTCGCGTTTTGACGCTTTCCGTTCAAAGCGCGAACGATAGGATAACCCGTATCATCATTGCGACCGATGATATAAAGCAGCAAGGGCAAACCCGGGGTCTCTGTCTTGCCGTCAGGCAGATAACCGTTCACACCGCGACAAAGCAAAGTCTTGCAAGGAAGACAAAGAGCCGCATCAGCCGCCGTCATCGGCAGCGGGAACTGCTGCTTGCCCGTATTCTCTTCCACTTGTTCCGAGACAGCAACCTTCGTGCGAGCCTCGTCAATCATATAGTGAGCTACCTCAGGACTGTCCACCGTCACCTTCTTGCTCTTCATCATCAGCGTCATCAAGGGGGTAATGTTACCCTTAAAACGCACAATACCCTCATCAATCGCAACCTGCGACAAATGGTCCAGGCCTTCGCCCACACCACCGCCAACACCATCTACCGTAGTCGCCTGACCGGGAAGCTGAGTGTTCAAACCTGCACTACCGGGAACGGGGTCTACAGCCTTACCCGGAGCATTTACATAAATTTCTTCTGCCATTGTTCTATTCTATTTTTTAAATGAATACACGTTTCACACCTCCTCATCCCTCACGAACCACAAATTCGCCAGCTCGCAGTCTCGTCAATTCGCTTAACCTTATCCTTCCTAAGAAGCACCCTCCTCCGCCAGCTCAAAGATATTCTTACGATGCTTCCCAAGCGGCTTCGCAGCGTTGTTGCTTCCTTGAAGCTGAGGAGTACCATCACCTGTTTTAGGTTTACGGAGCTTCTCTTCTATCTTCTGATTACGCCCTGCAATCCGACCTTCATCCGCAGCGGCCATCACATCGCGGTCATGGTTCACTGCCTTCAGCGCAAGGTCAATGTCTTCTTCTTCAATCTTGCCCATGATTCCATTCGAAGCAATGCGGCTCAACACCCCGTAAGCCGCATCAATCTCATCATCACTCAGCCCGCGTTCGGCCTGAACCTTGTCAAGCAAAGCAAGCGACTCTTCCAGGTTACGCTCATACATTTCGTCTAGCTCCTTCGATTTCGCCAGACGTTCCACATACTCCTGGTTAGCCTTGGCATATTCCTCCTGCTTCTCTGGGTTGTTAAGCAAGTCCGTAATACCTTCCGCACCCAAGCGTTTCAACACATTGACAAGGGGATCAACACCACGAGCCATGTCAGTAAGAAACTGCCCATTGCGAGGGTCTTTGGCCAACAAGTCCGATAGTTGACGCTCGCTTTCCTTGTAGTGGTTTATCTCCTCGTCATACGAATTGTAGTCATCATCAATCTGACCAAACAACGTCTCGTCGTCATCCAGCTCATCACCCGGATACTTTTCCTTGTATTTTTCCTTCAAGCGTCCCGCCACCCCGTCACGCCTGCTCATTTTCTTAGTAGCATCTACTTCTGCCATATCATCAAACATTACAAAATGAATGCTACAAAAGTAGAAGCATCCGTCCCACATCTCACGTTATCTTTTGTGACTCACCCGCATAACCTAAACAATCACTCCAACTAAAATAATTTCCCTACTGTATCTCACTAACTTTGTAACCATCATCTACTTAATCAAACACAAAGCAAAATGAAACATTACGGTTGTATCCTCGAATTCACCGAGGAACGTAATGGGGAGTTAATGAGGGTATATAGGGAGTTAATCAACGAGTGTAGGTATGTGAGCATACCTGAGCTTTCAAGGCGAATCGTATCCACACCTTGTTCGCGATTTTGGGTGAGTGAAGAGCGAGCCACTGTTGTCTGTGCTGCTTTAATGAGAGGAGACAAAAGCGTACTCAAGGGGATGAGGAGAACCAAGCGCGAGATGTACGAAGAAATCTACCGAAGAGTATTGATCGAGAAAATGGTCAACCCACAAGCCAAGGTGGCGCAACTCGTAAGCAGAATCGTTTATTCCCCGGCACCCTGCTTCTACATGCAAGCGAGGTCGGCCATGGAAGCTATTTATCGAATCAAGAGAAACAAGAAGAACTAAGAAGAACTAAGATGACAGAGATAAAACAAAAAGAGACAAAGCGCATGATAGACGACAATGCACGCCGCAATGCGGTCATGTTCGCACCCTTCAACCCCGTTACAGGCGAAGGGAGTGTAGGAAAGCGTTTCCGCTATCAAATTCCCGACTACCCCATCCCACTGCAATTCCTGCCTGTCGCCATGAAGCGAAACCCGCTGGTCAAAGCATTGGCCAAGGCAGGAAGCGTATCCATGTACCTAAAGCAACTACAGGTAACCGATACACCCGACAACCGCGAACAACTCGTGGATGTCTTCTCCCGATTGAGATGCCTGCATGATTTTCCATACTGGTGCGCCACACTGGTTTATATCAAGGACAAAGACCCGGGTATGCCCGACTGCCTCTTCCGACTCAACTTCCCGCAGCGCAAGTTCTGTGCCGCACTCGAAGACATGAGAACTGCGGGAAAGCCCATCCGAATCTGTATGTGTAAGGCACGACAATGGGGAGGTTCAACCGAGACTGACCTCTACATGGCATGGCTTCAACTCGTACACCGACCCTCGCTCAACGGAATCATCGTGGCACATGTCAACAGCGCATCCGAGAAAATCAAAGGCATGTACCGCAAAATGCTCGATGCCTATCCTATCAATCTGCTCTATAAGCCCGGTGAAGCCTTTGACCAAAACGAGAAAAAACTCGTATGGGACGGTAACTCCGACAACACACAGCGCATACCGCAACGCAACTGCACCATCTCCGTTGGTTCTTCCCAGTCGCCCAATGCGGGTCGCTCCGGTGACTACGCGCTCGCGCACTTCTCCGAAGTAGGTCTCTTCCAGGACTCTGAAAAGATACACCCCGAAGACCTCATCCGTTCGGTCACTTCGGGTATTCTCTTCCGCCCCTACACCATGATTGTCTACGAATCTACTGCCGACGGCGTAGGTACATTCTTCCATAAGGAATACCTCGCAGCCGAAAAAGGTACCTCACAGTTCACAGCCTTCTTCGTAGCATGGTACGAAATCGAAAACTACCGCAAAGAGTTCGACTCCCGGGAACAACTGGAATCTTTTGCCCAGTGGCTATGGGATAACCGGAATAATGCCGACATCCCCTCCGACCGCGAAGAACCCGGGAAATATCTTTGGTGGCTATGGAAGAAAGGTGCTACACTCGAAGCGATCAACTGGTATATCACCGAACGAACCAAATACAGCGACCATGGAAAAATTGCCGCTGAATTTCCGTCCGATGCCATTGAAGCATTCGTCAACAGCGGAGCAAACGTATTCGACAAATACCAGGTCGACGCGCTCAAGAAAACCTGCCGCGCCCCCATCTATGTAGGCGACATTTATGCCGATGCCGACGAAGGAGAAACGCATTGCTCAACCTGCGCTTCCATCAGGACAACCAGGGACTCCTGTGGGTTTGGTCTCTACCCGAAACCGATGACGAAGAAGAAATCACCGACCGCTACCTCACCGTTGTCGACATTGGCGGACGTTCATCCAAGGCTGACTGGAGTGTCATCGTAGTTTTCGACCGCCTGCGCATGATAGACGGGGGTGTACCCTCCGTCGTAGCCCAGTGGTACGGACACATCGACATGGACTTACTTGCGTGGAAAGCCGCCCAGATAGCAGCCTTCTACAACAACTCACTGTTGGTAATCGAAAGCAACACCCTCGAAACTCACGACCGCTCCCGAATGGTCGACGGTGACCAGTCCCTTTACATCCTCAGTCAGATTGTAGGAGTCTACCCCAACCTCTATGCCCGTCCCCAGTCCGATGACGAAATACGCCAGGGCATGCCACGCAAATGGGGATTCCACACCAACGTGGCCACAAAGCCCAAAATCATCTCCACCCTCATCAAGGTCGTACGCGAAGCGGCCTACATTGAGCGCGACCAGCGTGCCCTCAACGAAATGCTGGTCTACGAACGAAAGCCCAACGGCTCCTTCGGTGCTGTTATCGGAGCGCACGACGACCTCCTCATGACCCGCGCCATCGGACTCCACATCTGCTACAACGAAATGGAACTCCCAACCATCATCCGCCGTGAGGATCGTACTCCCGGAAAGCTCCGTCACAAAGCTATCTCCGCTGCCACAATTGGATAAATCCTCTTCAATACGCTTTCCAGGAAGTTCTCGCAATATCGCCAAGATTCGCAATCCCGTCACCTCGTCAATTCGCCTGCCTCCCCATAATCCCACAACATAACCTGCCCCCTCCCGACTTCTCATCTACCTTTGTCCCTCAACAAATCAAAAAAACCACGACAATGAATTTGCATAGACTCAGTAAAGTAAAGCCTGCCCAGCTCGACAGCGTACAGGCCAGCAAGCAGGAACCGGGTGGCGAAAACCGCCGAGCCATGGATGTACTCTTGCAGGCTCAGGCATACTATCAGGCCATGAACAAGTTCCGCAACGACCGCGAACGAAACAAACGCTACAACTACGGTGACCAGTGGGGGGACAAAATCTGCGTGGACGGACGCACCATCACCGAGGAGCAATATATCCTCGAACAAGGAAACGTACCGCTCAAGAACAACCTCATTCACCGACTCGTCCGAAACGTAATCGGCGTATTCCGGCAGCAATCCACCGAACCTACCTGCATGGCACGCGACCGCGAAGAACAGCAACAGGCCGAAACCATGAGTACCGTGCTGCAGTACAACATGCAGCTCAACCGAATGAACGAAATCTACGCCCGAACCATGGAAGAGTTCCTCATCTCCGGACTCATCGTCCACAAAAAATGGTACGGGTGGCGAAACGACAAGATGGACTGCTGGACCGACTACGTACAGCCCAACAACTTCTTCATCGACAACCACATGCGCGACTTCCGTGCATGGGACTGTTCGCTCATCGGCGAAATCCACGATGTCAGTTTCGAACAAGTCGTACAGCAGTTCGCTCGGTCACCCAAAGATTACTTCCGACTCGCCGAAATCTACCGCACAGCACGCGATTCTGGGCGTTTTTATACCGCTTGGGAACACTTTGGCTATTCTCGGGAACACTGCAACATCGACTTTCTCGTACCGCATAACGTCACACTCTGCCGTGTAATCGAAGTTTGGCGCAAGGAGACAAAGCCGCGTTTCCGTTGTCACGACTACAACAACGGCGACATTTTCAAAGTCGACGAACAAGACTATCAGACGCTCGTAGCGCAGGAGAATCAAAGCCGCCTCCAGCGAGCGCAAGAAGTTGGCATGCCACTGGAAGAAGTTCCGTTGATTGAGGCTGAATGGTTCATGGACTCTTACTGGTACTACTACTTTCTTTCTCCCTTCGGCGACATCTTAGCCGAAGGCGAAACACCCTACAAACACCGCTCTCATCCCTACGTAGTCAAAGCCTATCCATTTATCGACGGCGAAATCCACTCCTTCGTTTCCGACATCATCGACCAGCAACGCTACACTAACCGACTCATCACGCTCTATGACTGGATCATGCGTGCCAGTGCCAAGGGCGTACTGCTCATTCCCGAGGATGCCATTCCCAAACACATGTCTCCCGAGGACTTTGCCGACACTTGGACAAAGTTCAACGGCGTTGTCGTCTACAAGGCCAAACCGGGTGTTCCCGCCCCGCAGCAGGTAAGCTCCAACAGTACCCACATCGGCATACAGGAGCTGCTTCAACTGCAAATCAACTTCTTCGAAGACATCAGCGGAGTCAACGGAGCCTTACAGGGAAAGCAGGGATATTCCGGCATGAGCGCGGCACTGTACTCCCAGCAGACACAAAACGCCACCACTTCCCTACTCGACCTGCTCGACTCCTTCCAGGAGTTTGTCAAGGATGCCGCCTACAAGGACGTGAAGAACATGCAGCAATTCTACGACCAGAAGCGTCTTTACAACATCGTAGGCCGCAACGGAATGGCCGTCGAGTACGACCCCGAGAAGATTCAGGACGTAGAGTTCGACCTCAACGTCGTACCCTCACAGGCCACCCCCGTCTACCGCGCCATGGCCAACGACTTCCTCATGCAGATATGGCAGAGCGGACAAATCTCGCTCGAACAGCTCCTCCAGAACGGAGACTTCCCCTTCTCCGACCAGCTCCTACAGTCCATACAGGCACAGAAGGAAGCCATGCAACAGCAAGCCACGCAGCAGGCTGCCGATTCTGCCAAAGCTCAGGAAGCTCCCTTCTCTCCCGAACTACAATCCCAGCTTGAACAAGCATCACAGGGAGCCAACCCAGAAGCCGTCAGCCAGCTACAGCAAGCCTTGCGCACACAGCAATAACCGCCTTCGCACTTTAACGCACTTTGCGCACACATTTCAGCGCACTTTAGCGCAGTTGCGCATCCATAAACAACAAATCCCAGCTGATTATCAAATTTCAGCTGGGATTTTCATTTTTACACTTTGCACACTTTTACGCAGTTTCGCCCCACCGTCCACACTCGCCATGTCGTTATCTCGTTAAGTCGCAATCTCGACACGTACTCGGAACATGTTAATGAAAAGCCGATTTCTTCGACACGTTTTCCAGACGTGTTAACCAAATCCCGTTTCGTCGACACCTCCCCCTCATCATTTGAAACGCACACGCGCCATCTCGCCACTTCGCATACCCCGCCCACACACAAATACGGCCAGCCACCTTTCAGTGACCAGCCGTATTTCTTGCCATACCACAATCTCACCAAAGAGCCACCTTGCCCAATGAACCTAAATCAAGTGTAGCCGCTTTCGCACCCATCGCCTTAAAAACCTTTACGATAGTGGAATACGTAATACTCTTGCCGCTCTCAATCTTTGAGATTTGTGACTCCTGTACACCAACCAGTTCCCCTAATTGCTTCTGAGTCAGCTGCTGCTTCAAGCGCGTTTGTTTGATAGCCTCACCAATAAGGTAAGCCTCTATATCACTTTCAAACTTATCACGTCTAGGAGTTCCTTTAACCCCAAACGTTTCATCCAATATTTCTTCGTGAGTATAAAGTTTCATATCAATCTTATTTCCATAGAAATACATGTTACGGCTGCAAAGATACAGAACATTCCTAAATAGGAAAGTCCAAATTCCCGTTCCATGTACTCATCATTTGAAACGCACACGCACCAACAAGCCCACACACAAATACGGCCAGCCACCTTTCAGTGACCAGCCGTATTTCTTTCAATACACCAGAGATTCCTATTCCGCTAACAAATCACCTGTCACAGCTCCAAGCCGTCCCGTACCCAGTCCAGTCAGATTGCCCAGCTCATCCACCGCCTTAAGCAGCTCCAGACGAATCTCATTCAATTCCCCCTCCACCTGCTTGCGTTCCTCATCGCTCAAGTCATTGCGCTTCAACACATCCTGAATCTTCTGGATGTCATTCTCGAAGGAGTCATACACCTCCATACGCTTGTAAGCGTCCGTCTTGATCAGCTCATCGATGTCCGCCTGATGGTCCTCACCCAGTTCAGTCAGTTTCTTGTAGCGTTTCAACTGACGGTCTGTCTCTTCCGCCTCCTTCTTCAGGTTGAAATAACGTTCCGTCACCGCGCGCCATTTCGTACGCTCGTCACCTTCCTGCAGGAAACGCGATACCACAGGCCAGTTGCGGAACTCATTCTTGCGATCACCAAAGACCGTCTCACCCAGCTTACCAATCTGGTTAGCCGTCTGCATATAGCCGCCAAGATAGCCCTTCAACAGATGCTCCATCACAGCAGGGTTCAAATCCACCGCGCCGCCCTTCACCGAGTCACCGCCCGTCCACTCGTTCAGCTGCTTGCACATCTTCACCAGGAACGTATTCGTGTTCTTGAAAGCCTTCGTCCATTCAGGGTCTTGCTTGTTATAAGGCGTATCCTTGTAGACAGGAAGCCCCGTCCAGCTCTTGTTCGTCCAGGCTTCAGCCACAGGCTTGACCGCCGAAGGAGCCAGCGCATTGAAGTTGCCGCTCGCGCCCCAGGTAAAGTCCATGCCGCCGCCCTCCGACAAGTCAAGAGGCATCAGCTGCGAAATCTGTCCCATAGCCTGACCCGCAATCTCACCTGCCGTCATAGGCATACCGATTGACGCACGGTACATGGCCGTGGCCGTCAGTTCACCCAGGCCGTACAGCGCGCGGTATTCCACAGGGAGCGGAATGGTAATCCAGCTGTCCATGCCGGGGAAGCGGAACACGAAGTTGTCTCTTCTCACCGCATCGGGCAGGTCAAAGTAACCGCTGCCTTCCTTGTCGTCATCATCGTCATGGAAGATGGAGGCCAACAGAGGTACTACATAGCCCAGTGCCATCGTAGCCAGGCTGACAGCCACACCCTTCTTCGGGTTGCGCTTCACGAAGCGCGCGAAGTTGGTCGTACCCTGTATCGCCGCATTCCAGAACGCAAAGCCAAACCGACCGATACCCGACACACCGCCGGCCACCTTGCCAGCCAGCGTCTGATTCTTCGCGTTGTAGAACGTACTGCCCGCACCCTTCTTGTTGAAGTTCACCGTAATCTCCTTCGCGTCATAGATACTGCGGTCTATCGTGCGTCCGCTTCTGCGGCTCGCCATGTAGGCAGCAAAGCGCGACTGATTTTCCACCACGCGGTTCGCATAGTCCACCAGATTCCAGGCACCACTCCAACCCTTCTTCAACGACATCTTGCCGCCGTAAAGCTTCAGCTGACGCTCAATCTCGTTCTTGCGTTCCTCAATCTGGCGGAAACTCATGTACCCCGTCTCGCCGCCGTTTCGCCATGAACTCCGCAAACAGACGCTGCTTCTCGTTGTTCATGTCCAACTTGCCTTTCTCATAGAGATAGTACAATTTGCTCATGCTACCCGGATTAGCTTCCAACCAAGCCTTCGAAAACTTCAAGCCATACTCCTTGTCCTCCTTCAAGCCTGCCATAATGTTCGAGTAGATGGCATCACGCACCAAGTTCGAACCCACGAAGTTCGGGTTGCGCGTCGTGTACACCTGCGACAGGTAGTTGGTCGTATTACGCACACCGTTCATCAGCGTACCTGCCACGCCGCTCACGTCAAGGTTCGGATTCGTCAGTCCGTTCAACGCCTGCGCCGCGCGCGGACTGCCGTTAATCGTCAGCACATAGTCCCTGCCGTTTCGCTTCACGATTACCTGATGTTCGCGCAAATCCTGTTTCTCCACCACTCGGTACGGAATCTCGGGATGCTCCTTCTGACGCTTGTACTCCTTCGGGTGAGCCTTCGCTTCCGCCTGCATACGTTCCTCAAACACCGCCATCTTGCGTTCCACCTCTTCCGGGCTGTCACCTTCTTCCAGCTTCTCCGTACCGACAATGTCACCCGACTGAGCCACACGCCACTCGCCAGCCGCAGAATCATAACGCAGCCACAAGTCGCTCACGCTCACCAGGTCACTCGGGTGGTTCAGAACGAAGTTCAGGAACTTCTGCTTCACCAGCACATTGCGGTTTCCCTGCATAATCGCGCTCTCAGCCATCGCCGCCATATAGGCAAACGGGTCGTCAGCCTTGCTCTTGCGTCCCTCCGCCTTCTTGATAGGCGAAGTAAACGCACTGCCGTTGCCACCGTGACCCAGGTAGTCATACACATCCTCAGCCGTCTGCCCGTCAAAGCCACGAAGGGGAATGTAGAAATCATACATACCGCTGATTTCGTCAAACTGTTCCTTCGTGATAAGGCCTGAATCCTTCATCTTCTTCAGCGTGGCTCCCGTCACACCGCGCACCGCCTTCCAAAGTTTATCAATCCGGTTGGGGTCACCGTTCTGACCCGAAGCCTGCTCAAAGTCGGCAACCATTTTGCGCGCCGCCTGTTCAGCATCCGCCACCTTCTTCTCCCCCGTCAGAGCCGTCAATCCGGCAAAGTCACGTTTCTCAATGGAGTCAAGCTTCTTCTGCAGCGCGTCACCCTCCAGCTCTTCCATCGCTTTCTTCTTCGCCCTTTCACGCATCAGCGCGTTGCGCTCCAGTCCGTGCTTCGCCATCATGTAGTCCGTCAAAGCCTGACGCGCCTCCTTCGAGCTGCCAAACGATGCCGCAATCTCAAGCAGAGGTTTAAACAATCGTCTGCCGAACTCATCCACCTCTGCCTGGTTCACACTGCTCAGACGGTTCTCGCCCAGGTAAGCATTCTCAAAGCCGGGGATGTCCTCCACACGGCCACTATACCCGCTGCCCTCAGCCTTCAATACCTCCTCCATCGCCGTACGCAGACCCAGCATGCTGTCCTGCAAAGCCTCGCGCGACTGGTACAGACCGCTCTTCACCCTGCGTTCATACGCATCACGGGCTGCTGCCTCATGATACGCCGTGCGGTACAAATCTTCCTCCTCAGAAGCTTTGTCTTCGCGTCTTGCTTCATCAAAGAATTGTCGTAACTTTGCATCCACAACCCGTTGATGGTCACTCTCGCCCGAAGGGAAATTCGGTACCGACAAACCATTGACGGGTTTTTCGTATACATCCACAGACGTTACAAAGAACGAATGCGTTCCTACTTGCCCTTGCTGTTCCTGAACGGTTATGCGCACATAATACTCTTTCCCATCAATCTCAACCTTTCCTACATAATTATCAAAAGCATTGGCATTGGGGTGATACTTATGTACAGTCCCGTCAGGTCTTACTTCGCCTCCCCGGTTATCTTTTTCAGAATAAGCAAAAACAGAACCTTTGAGAATCTCATTCAATTTCGGAAGAACCTGCGCAAACAATCCACCTTCCTTGTAATTCTTCTTGAACGCACTATGGAAGAACGAGATACTTCTACCGTCCTTCACCGCGTCAGGAAGTGCATTGTAAATCTGGCGTAACTCCTCCTTGCTCATTTCATTGCGCTCAACAAGCACAGGCTTCAGATGCGCAACAGCCTTCGCACGCTCACGGATCGGAAGCGCACGGGTGTTCCCACGGTTTCTCCGCAGAACGGTAAGTTTCCTGTCCGGCAATCATCCGTTCCCCAGCTTCGTTCTCCAGCAGTCCGAGTTCATACCGCTTGGCCACATCCATCGCACGTTTCACCATGCCCTCACGGCCAGCTCTCAAGTTCTCATGGCTTCGCCACAACAAATAACGCAGTTCGTTGTCCCCCAACTTTACCGATTTAGGCAGTTTCAGCGTACCAATGAACTTGTCAATAGCTTCCAGAACCTTCTCTTTCAGCCACGTCCACATACCGCGTTCTGCCTCACTGAAGTCGTCAAAACCGCGCTCTGCCAGTCCACCGAGATATTCGTCCACAGCCTTCGGAATGTCCCAGCCGTGTTTGCCCGCCAAAGCCATCATACGCTCGCGGACATCCGCCTTCGAATGATTGAACACCTCCATCAGGAACTCATCGTAGCCCTGCTCACCAACCAGTTCACGCAACCCTCTGTGCGCCACCACCTCATGGAACACCGTAGCCGCCACATCCTCCACGTCCAAATGGTTCGGTACCACAATCGCCACCTTTCCCGTCCGTTTGTCATACCATCCCTTTGCCCCCCTGCGCTTCACCTCCACCGCCTCATTCGGGTGCGTAATGCTGTCCACATCCGTCACGATTTCAACAGGAACGCCCAGCTGCTCAGACAAAGCCCGTGCAGCCTCCGTCATGACCTCGGGCGAACTGACAGCATTCGCCTGCAGTCGCCCGTTCATCGCCTCGATCTGCTCGTCCGTCACATATTCAGCCTTGCCAAACGAAGCATTCTTGCTCACGCTTCCACTCGGCTTCTCGTCAATCTTTACACCCAGTTTCTCCAGTTCCTCACGCACCTGCGGAGTCACAAGGTTGTAAGGCATGGCAATGCCCGTACCCTCCAGCTGCTTGGCAATAAGCTCAGCCTCCTCCTTCTTCGTCAGAATACGCACAGGACGGTCATAGCGGCTCAATATCACCTTGCGCGGATTGCCCAGCTCTGCCAGCTTACCGCTCACCGCACCGCTGTGCCAGGACATCTCGCCCACACTGTCCTTCGCCTTCTCAGCCTTGTAGAGTCCCTCCAGTTCGCTTTCGGGAACCTCCACCTCCACCACAACCAGGTTCGGACGTACAAACGCACTGGAGAACTGGTCATTCAGCACCGTACGCGAAGTGTGCGTATACGGATTGTAAGCCACCGTCAGCGCACCCTTGCCCTGTCCCTTGTCAATCGTAATGTAGAAGCTATCCTCATTCGGCATCGCCTTGCTGCCGTCCCCCCTGCGTGCCAGTTCCGGGTGTTCCTCTGCCGCCTCCCAGCGGAACTTAATCTCACTCGTTTCCTGTCCCGCCACCTTCTTCTCCATCGGGCTGTAAAGCTTCCCGTCAATCACCTGCATCGTGCGGTATACACGTACCGTACGACCCTCCTTCGAAGCCTTGCGAAGCTCATCAAGCAGCTCGCCCTGCTCTACTTCGCGGTAGGCACTGTTATCAACTTCAGGATGCGTATCCTTCATCCATTGATTAAACCCAGCAGGAGCAAATTTTTGACTGTACTCTTCAATGGCAGCATTGCGCTCCAACTTTCCGTTTCGCTTTGTAAGCCGCTCTCCCTGTGAGTTGTACACTTCCAGGCCCTCTGTACCCTTCACGACCACAGCTCCATTGGATGCCTCGTAACGCGCGGGCTGACCAGACTCTGCCTCCTTGCGGTAAACCGCATACTCGGATTCCAGACGTTGCTGTTCACCCGCAGCCGACTCTTCAATGGCACGTTTCTTATCCATTGATTCGTTCATAATCTTATCGACAGCTTCTTGTTTTTCAGAAGCAGTCAACTTGCGAGAGCGTGCTATGCGATTCAGTTCCTCAGCATTCTCCTCGAAGGCTTCAAGCGCATAATCTTCCCAGCCATAGAATGGAGTGCGATTGCCAAACATGCTTGTGTGATGCCATTCGCTATTGCTTACAGCACCGTTTTCTACCAGTAAATTGAGCATTGTATCTGTAAGACCATACTCACGTTTGAAATCTCCCTTCGGAAAACGTCCTTCGCTACGTGCCTTCGATGCACGACGGCTCATAGAGTAGCCTACATAACCGCTATTACCGCCAAACACATTTCGGTAAAGGTCATCATCAGTTTCCTGCTCGCCAACACTTTCCGCAAATCGTCTGTCCTCTTTTTTGCTCTCTTCGAGCAAGTTTCTTGCCTGGATCGTACGACTTTTCAAAACCATTGAGTACATTTGCAAGCGGCAACACTCCCTTTGTGGCTGTTGTCAACCCAGTAGCGGTGTTCGGCGTTTCAACGTTGAGCACCGCTATTTTCGTAACATCGTATGCGTATTGTCTAGTCCCTTGCTCAGCTCGGCTATGCTCATGCATTGTAGTTTTTACAATGTATTCTTGTCCGTCAATACGCACAGCCCCACAAAGCGATGAACTAACATTCCTCTGGTGTAGCCGTTCTCAGGACCTCTTACACCGTCCTTACCCTTGATATAGTCAGGGTGTTCTTCAACCTCAATACTGTTGGCAATTACCTTATCCAGATGATTCAATACAGCAAGGTGAACACCAGGTGAAGCACCTCCCTTCTTACTCTTGTCTATCTGCTTGGGATTTACCGACTCTTTCAGACTTCCTCTACTAATCGTATATGTAAAACGACGTCCATGATTGGCATAAACTAAAGACTTGGGTTCACGGACTTTCTTACCATCAACCTCCCTTTCTTCAGAATACTTCAAATAGGCATCTTCTATCGCTGCAGAACGAGCTTCACTCCAACGCCCCTCATACGGATGCGCCGGGATTTCTTCTACCTTGATAGAGGCATCATTCAGTCCAGCAGGTACCACACCACGCTCTTGAACTGCACGTTGCTGACGATTCTCAAAAGAGGTATTATCGCCTAAGCTATTTGCGCTCTCAATCCCGTCCATAATGAACACCTGGTCTTCACGAGCTACATCCTCAGTCTCTTCCGCCAGCGAAGCACGACGCTCCTCAGCCGTCATATCCATACGGCTCTGCACATTGCGCGCTTCCACCTCACCGGCAAGCTGATAGTAACGGTTATTTTCAAAACCCAGACCGAATTTACCCGTGAGATACTGATACTCGTTGTAGGCTGCTTCATACCACCCGTTGTCATATCCACGACGTGACCAAACCTTGTAAGCTTCGTCGAATACCTCGCGAGAAGGCGCGTAACCGTCGCCAAACTCATGCCCGTCCTCCTTAAATTCATTGACAAGCTCATAGTAAACATCCTCCCGACTGGCATCCTTCCAAGCTCCTGATGCTTTGCTTCAAACTCCATTGCCCACGACCAAACATCGTGTCCCCATTTTAATTCGTCAATATGATTACGATAAGTAGTAGCACTGCCGCCTTTTGCAAAGCCTTCGATTTCCTGAATAAGATGCTGAATCTCGTGAATAAATACACTTTGAAGCCTGCGCTTCACCGATTCATCCAAAGTCTTTGCTGCCTCCTCAAGGAAATCTTGGCTGACAACAATTTTATACGGACTGGAAACAGGTTTACCCAGACTGTTCATAAATCCGACAGGGCCAAAGCCCATGAAGTCAGAATCCGCCTCGCTTGCATATCCCAACACACCGTCCTCCAACTGTTCCGCATACACAGGTACATCCTCCAGTTCGGGATAAGCCGCAAACAGCTCGTCCGCGTCAAAGTAATCGCCCAGCGTCAACTGATTGCCTTTGCTCATAGGCTTCTTGTTGAAGTCAAGCTCGCCGCTGAACTTCTTCACAAGCTTTGAAAACTCTTCTTCCTCTTCCTCCGTCAGTTTCTCTCCACCAATTAACAGAGAGGCCAATTTCTTGTAATTGAGTTCACCATAGCGTTGAGCGTCAGGATTATTTCTAATGAACCGCGCATTGCCAAGGAAGTTCATCCGGCCAATATCTCCAACCTCATACCTCCATTTACCATCCGCACCACGCTCCCAACCTGTAGCCAGCTTGATTTTACGCGCATTTTCCTGCTCATTCATTCGCAGAAGTGAAAGCAAACGCTTATCTTTGACATCAGAAATGGCAGTCTCTTTTTCTGAAACGTCCGCTTTTACGCCGTCAGTAAGATTAAGGAGATTGCCTTTTTCTATTTTGGTCAATGCATGGTCATAATACGACTGCCCATTTTTAACTCCTACGGTTAATCGAACAGTGTAATCTACTCCTCCAATATTAAATCCTACGACATAATACCTGTAACTGTCAAATCCATTCTTTGATTTGCTGTTAGGTATCTCATCAATAAAGATTGCATGCTCTATCAATTGAGGGATATAAGCTATATCGACTTTAAATGCACCTCATTTTCAGCATCATGATGCGCTACTTTTTGAGATTTACGACTAATGTGGATAAGCTCATTCGTGTCGGTGTTCTTATACCCTCTCCTCAAAGAACTTAAAATATAGTCCCCTGCAGACTTACTGTTCAATTCATATTTCCCCAAGTACTCATTACCATCAACAACCACCGAATCACTCTTGCGGAGCTTCTCAATTCGCTTCTTCTTCTCCTCGAAAGCCTCCTCCATCTCACGCGCCACAGACAGATTGTCCAAACGGGTTGTTGCCTCCTCCGCCTTATCCATATTGGCAGCACCCTTCTCCCCCACCAGCTGGAAGCGGATACGCAATTCCTCCGTAGCCTCGTCTACAACCCGCCTTACGTTGAGCCTGGTCACCAGAGGCATACGTTCTCACCTCAATACCCATTTGCTCCAGACGCTCTTTCAGAGCAGCATCCATGTCCGAAGGAACTACAGCCAGCTTCACTTCATCAAAACCTACAGCCCGATAAGGCTTGGCCTCAAAATAGCGTGCACTCATATGCTGAATATCCTGCACGATGTCCGCAATCTCCTCGGCTGTCTCCATCGTAATGCCCGGATAAAACTTTTTCAGGTATTTGTGTATACCCTTGGCCGTATGTGACTTCGACACGGCATCATGAATATGCTGTTCCATTTCCATTGAACCCAAAAAACCGCTGCCCGAGCCGGGAATCTCTATTGCGGAAAGTCGGTCGGTAATCGCACTTCTCTGAGTTTGGTATTCTTCTTCATTTATGGTGCGGATACGCTCCTTAGCAGCCTTGCGAATCTCATCAATGGATTTATATTCGGCCTGTGCCGAACCGAATATGTTTCTGCCAAACAACCCCTCTCCGCCTTTGGCAGCCTGCTTCTGCATGGCAGCCACTACATTGTCAAGGGTTATTTCGTCATACAGCTGCTCCCACTTGCGTGCATTACCCGAGGGAGTGTATGCGTCCTTGTCGTTACGGACTCCCTTCTTCTCAACAATGCCAGAGAACATCTCTCCCAGCCATTCCTCAAATTGCTGCTTGGTCTATGCGCCCGTCTATTTCCCTCTGAGTTGCAAATACATCGTCTACAACATTCCTGTTCCCGTGCAGGGCATAGTCCACAGCTTTTCTTTTGGCACCGTCAAGGTAAGCTCTTTCAACACGCTGGGGCTTTTTGGTCTATATCTACATCCCCATATTCTTTATACAGACGCTTTATCTCGTCTCTCAGTTCTTCGAGACTCTCATTTTGCAATCTCTCAAGACCGATTTCCTCCAGATCTTTTCATACAGGCGGATATGCTTGGGACTATATTTCTCTTCCTCGCGCTTGACATACTCCGTGACGGCATTCCCCATCTCCGCAAGATACATCTGCTTTGCATCATAGCTGTTCTTGAAGTTGCTCCACCAAATCGGTAACACCATTCGCACCTACCTTATTAATACAGTTGTCGGGATGGAACATCGCAGGGTTGTAAAAGGGCAAATCCTTTTCACGGGCTACATTGTTTGCTCTGCGGTATATCTCGGCTGTCTTCTTGTCATTCAGCTTATATCCCAGCACCCGGGAACACAGGTGTCCATGCATCCTCACCGTACACCTTGTTCCGCTTGTCCGTAGGATTGATGCTCTCCTTGTCAAATACCAACGAGATGTCACCAAAAGAAGTATGACCCACACCAGCCTTCGTGATGGCAATGCTCGGCATAGGGAATCCGCCGAGTTCCATCGCCTGTTTCAGCTTATCCTTCGTAATGTTGTGAACAGCCACAAGTTCCTTCCTGTCTTCCTTCATGCCCTCAGCCGCAGTCAGTTTCACCCGTCCGTTCAGAATGTCTGCCAGCGCAGCGTCAGCCACCTCCTCAGCACTCTTAAAGTGAATGCCAAGCAAATCAGCCACCTTCTTCCAGAAGCTGTTCATGCGCGTCCTTCACGCGCTCAATCGCAGCCACCGCACTTGCACGGTCAAGCATCGAAACGCCCTCCTCACGAGCCAGCCGTTGCTGTTCCGCACGCAAGCGTTCAGCACCGCGAGCGACCGCTGTAGTGAGCCAGTACTTCATCCGCAATCTCGTCCTCCGTCTTCAACTCGGGATATTTCGCCTTCACCTCATCCCATACCGGAGTTCCCTTCATCAGTTCCACCACATGCTTCCACTCCTTCGGGTTCTCCTTACGGAGCATGTCAGCCAAAGGTGCGTCAACTCATGCACCAGCCGTCTCAGTAGTGGCAATCTTCGGATCGAGGTAAATCTTGCCGCCCACCGTAAAGCCGTAAGCTTCGCCGTTCTCAGTCTTGAAGAAACGCACATGGTCAGTTATCTGAGCGTCTTCTCGTTGAAGAGAACGAAGTTGCGCGCACCATCCTCCCTACCACCGCTTCTTGCCTCCGCAGGATAGGATACGCCTGCGATGCCACAACGCATCAAAAATTCACTTACCGCTTTCTGAGAATCTTCGTTAGAAATTAACATCAGTAAAACAGTAATCCAAAAGTCCATAAAGGGTTTCTCCGCTATTCCAAGAATTAGATGTGCCATTATAAAAGTCATCTGACACACCGTCTAATATGATACCTTCAGAACGTAATTGATTAAGGATTCGGTTTTGTTGTTCTTTACTCACAGGCTTCTCCAGTGCAAATAGTTCGAGCCGTTATCGTTGGGGATTTCTACGGTGTAGAGGTGACTCCCTCTTTTTTTGAGAAATCCGATTCTTCCAACGATGCAAGTTTCGAAAGATTCTGTCTCCAGCCATCCGCATATTCCCCATATTCCCCATCGCCTTCCGCAACCTCATATTCCAAGATGACCTCCAGTCCGATTCCAACATTTCCTTTGCCTGCGAAAAGTCAAGCCCACCCTCCATTTCAATGACCACAGAATACACCACATTATAAGGTGAAACGCCTTCCTCATAAAGCTTTTGAATTTCTTGTACGGATTTGCCCTTATAGGAAATGCGCCCTTTGTTTTGACTCGCATACATCCGTCGATACCTTCTACCTCCGTCACATACGTACCCCAACCATACGCTTGCGCACCTTCCCCCTCGCCCATGTGGCTGTGGTCGAAAGCATCAAACTCCGCACCGCTGCCGTGGAATACGCGGTGTTCACGAACCAATGCCGACATTTTTGCGCTCTCATCAAGCACATTTTTGCTTGAATCGTAGGACATCATGACACCATTCAGTAACTTTGCAGCAGATAAAGAGCTGTTCGTACCGGGGTTGCTGGATTTATTTCCACCAACTAAAGTTCCTGCGAGCAGCTCTATTTTTGTTGCCTCATACGAATAGGCTTTATTATCTCTGACTGCATCCTTATATTCCTTAAGCGTAACCTTTACTCTGTAGACCTGCCCATCAATCTCTACAGCACCATAACAACGGTGAATCAGAACATCCTTGTTGATTTCATTGCCAGCCTTTCTTACTCCATTCTCATCCTTTTTAAAGTCGGGAGTCGTTTCAACTTCAATACTTTTACAGATAACGTCAGGCAACACGCGAAGTACAGCTAAATGAACATCACGATTATCACTCTTCGCAACTGCACTCTCTGAAAGATACTTTCCAACAGCAGCCCCGCTTATTTTCACACGTCCCTTTCCGCCACTCTCCTCATTGGTCAGCGTTCGTACGATATGGTCTTTCGCCCACGTCTTTGCTTCGTCATAATTAGCAAAGCCATGATTTTTTTCAGCTGGTACAATTTCAACACTCCGAGATAAAAGCTCAGGTTCAACACGACCTACTGGGAACTGATTGTAATCATATTCCTCGCCGAATGCCATTTTTCTAGCCTTCCCGTTCACCTCATCCAGCACCCGTTGCCCCTCCTTGCTGTCCGTCACCACTTCAACGCCAGCAGCACGAGCCACATCGACCAACGCATCACGAAGCCCCGCCTCCGATTCACTCACAGGCTGTGTACCATCCTTGGCGCGAGCCTCACGAGCCTTGCCCGAAGCTTTAACTTCCGTTCCGACTTCCTTCCCTTTAGCCACCACCAATCCATGAACTTGTAATAAGGAAGCGTTCTATAATCGAAAGAACCATTATCCGTGAACAATACGAACCCATCTTCAGCCCCAACCACGCGATAAGTAATTGTAACCAGTCCTCTGGTAACCTCATAAACCTTCCCTACCAGCTCATTGGACTCAGTTATAGGACCCATATAGAAGCGTTCAACCTCCTTCCTGCTGAGCGGATGGTCATAAAACGCTACATCAAATCCTCTTTCGTCCTTCCCAAGACGCAAATACCCATCAGGCAGCGTATCGATATCAGAATTCCGTCTATATTTATACTCCTTGGAGTTTCGTCCTTGGAAACTTCCGCCTCTTCACCCTCTGCTTTAACCCGTGCGCCGACTTGCTCCGTCTCCTTGCTTTCCGTAACTTTGCCGACAGAAAGATCATTACTTTGGTTTGATGCGTTGCCGTCCAGCTCTCCGCCGTTTTGTTCAGCTGTTTCGGAAGTAACATTTGCAGGAGCGGAAACCTGTAGCAGAAGTCTCATTCACGCCTTCTCCCAAAGCAATGGTCTTTTTTGCAAGTTGCTTACGCGTTCATTCCCCGAAGTACTAATACCAAGGAACTTACCACTACTTCCATCCACTTGAACAGCAATAGCCCGTTTCCCAACTTTTCGACGGCCATTTTCAACAGAGAATACAAAAGAACCTGGTTTGTCGCCAGCACGGACATGATCTGCATTCTTCATCACAGCAACTACGTATCTGACAGCATCCTCTTTACTACTTAATCCCAGCTCAGTCTTATGTTTAAGCACATGTTACGCCATAGATTCAGTCAACGAGAAGGGAACAGGTGACATTCCCATAGCTTCAAACACCTCATTAGGAATAGACACAAGGTTAGTGTTACCAGCAGCATCTTGGTATAATCTACCGCCTTTTACCACTATCCATTTCACTCAAGGAAAACGTATTAGTCTTCTCTTCCCCCTCCATTTGCTTACCACCTTCCTCCACTTCCGAAGCAACCTCATTCCCTTGCTCCGTTTCCTTGCTTTCTGTAACTTTGCCGGCAGAAGAAGTGCTTTTGAGGAGTTATTCCCGAGCCCTTTGTTTCATCCTCGGCATTATTAGGATGAGCATAGTCCAAACCTTGCTTCTCAGCCGAAGAAGTAGCCGCATCATTCGGAGTGCGCCAAATCACACTTTCTTCAGTCATAAGCCGCAA
>CATORG010000002.1:0-27090 GCA_951804985.1 Dryomyza anilis | reverse complement strand
CAGAAAACTTTTTTAATAGCCCTATTTTTGCAGAAGTCTTTGGAAATAATTCTTCAAATAATAATTATAAAATAAGTTGGGAAGAGATAAACAGAACAGAAATCAGATTAAAAACCAATCTTCCTAGAGTTTTAAGAAGATATTATCATGAGTGTGGAGATTTTGATATAAATAGATGTTTAAGTAGTATTTTAAATTTAGATGAGATTGGATTTTCTCATGATTGGGAAAGAGAAGCTTTAGAAGATGATGAAACTCCTAAAGATGAGATAGAAAAAACATTAAAAGAGATAGATAATTTTTTAATATTTTGGACAGAGAATCAAGGTGTATGGAATGCAGGTATAAAAAAAGAGGATCTATCTTTAGAAAATCCCCCTGTATATATGACAACTAATGATGATTTATATTCTTGGGAAAAAGTAACAGATGATATTGACACTTTTATAATACTGCAAGTTTTAGATAATTTACAAAGCAGTGGATTTTATTTTTTAACTTTTGATAGTGAAGAGATAGAGTTTCTTTTATTAGATAAAAAAAATCTCAAAATATGAACTGTTAAAAAATCCATTTAAGATAAAAGAGAGAAATTTAAAGTTTCCTACTTACTCATATTATGATTATAAAGGAGATAAAATCTATATTTTTCAAATGAAAGATGATAAGTTTGAGAAATGCTTTTTAATAAAGCCAAGTGTAAAAAAAGATGAAACTTCTTATGCTGATGAAATTTTATTAAAAATAGCTAGGATACTATCTTTTAATGATGGAAAAATTCTAAAGAAATTAGAATTAATTTTAGAGGATTTTAATAGTTATTTAAGAAATGATATAAATTTCAGATATATTGATAATGAGATAAATGTCCTTTCTAATAGAGAAAAGATTGAATTAAAAATTCTAGCTATGGTTTGGCTTTTAAGTGAAAGTAGATATATTTGCTATCTAGATTGGAAATGTGAACTAGAAGATTTTCAAATGATTTTTGATGTGATGAAAAAAGTTGGTATAGATGAAAATATCTGTAATATTAAGGATTTAAAACTAGATGAAGATGATGATATAGAGATTTGGAGTGAAGAGTTTAACAAAGTATTCAGTAAAAAAGATATTTTCATTGGAAATATTAATACTAGCTTTGATAGTTATTCTATTTTCCCTATAAATAGAAAAAATTTGGAAAAATTAAGAGAATTAGGAAATAGAATTAATATGGAAATAGATTTTTTAAATTACTCACAGGAGGAAAAAACTATGTGGCAAGAGATGTATGAGAGAAATAAAGAGAAATTTAGATGTAAGATAGATTTAGAAAGCTATTTCATTGAAAAGAAAATAGGGAAAATGGAAGTTGATACTTTAGAGATTGGAGAAGTTAATCTGCCTACTGGGGAAATTTTAGCTTGTGATCCATTAGTAGAACTTGGAGAAGCAGAAACATATATTCAAAAAACTCCTATTGGAAAATTTCCTGTAAAAATAGCTGTAGTACTAAGTGAAGATTATGGAGACAGATATGCTTGTGTAAAAGTTGAATTTAATAAAAATAAGCCAATAGTTTATGAGTTAGCTGTAACAGGAAATGAAAAAGAAATGGACGAAGCTGAGGAAGATGAATTTTATGGCTTTGGTGTAGATGCAGGAATGGGTTGTGTAGCAGATAAAAAATCTCAAGATGAATTTTCAAAATATTGGAAAAAACTTGAAGAAGAGGAAGAGGTCGATAATCCTTATGATGATATTTTTGAAGAGTTATTAGAAGAAAGTTTTAAAAAGTTTCCTAAATATCAAAGAGATTGTGGAGATTGGGCTAATTTTGTAATTCCTGACACTGATTTAAGTATTCCTATTTTTGCATCAGGTTGGGGAGATGGATATTATCCTTGCTATTTTGGATATGATGAAAAAGGAGAACTTTGTGGATTCTATATTCTTTTTATAGATATTGAAAGAGAATATTCAGATGAGGAGGAATAGTTATGTTAGATAAATTATGTGAAAGAAAAGCTGGTTATCTAGGTTTTTGGGTAGGAAATTTTGAAAATATAGAAGATTTTTATAAATATATTCAATCATTTTACTGTATCTTTAAGGAGGATGAAGAGGAAGAAGAGTACAATCCTGAATATAATTTTTTAGAAAAAGATTTTAATAAAGAATTAGAAAAAATATTTTCAGTGAATAAAAATTGGAGAAAAGATTTTGAAGAGATGTTTGAAGAATATTTTAATAGATTTGAATATGATTTTGGAGTAACATTTGATGAAGATTTCCAAATATGTGGAAATAGTGAAGAGCCAACTGATGAACTAGAAGTTTATTTAAAGAATGGAAAGATTTAATAGAGCCTGTGAAGAAATTTTTAGGAAAAGACAGATTTGATAAGAAATATAATTGTTTCTTTGGAATACCCTCTTGTAAATATGGAGGAGCTGTGAAAAAAATCTCTAATGAATGGGGAGAACTTGAGTTTTTAGGAAATGTAGAGGAAGATTTTTATTCAAATGATATAGCTGAAGAATATAATTCATAATAAAAGGGTGTGATACTATGGTAGTAATGAGTGATTTAGCAAAGGATTTTGTAGAATTTTTTGATTGTGAATATGAGTATTTTCCTAATAATACATATGAAGAAATTATGGAAAAATTTGAAAAATATAGCAAAGAGGGAAAAGAGAAAGGATATTTTCCTGTGATTGTAACTGTTGATGAAACTCTTTTAGAAAGTTTATCTTTTAATATATCAGATGATGAAGAGTTTAATATAGAAGATGTAAGAGATTATAGAAAAAGATATATTTCATCTATTTTTTCAGAGGGTGGAGAAAATATTTTAAGAGATTTAATAGATAGAAGAAAAGCTGAGGCAGAAGATGACGAGATCTCTTTTAATGAAGAAATAGTTGGAGAATTTGAAGAAAATGAAGAAGAAAAACTTAATTCTCCAATAGGATTTTTAAATTATAGAACAGATAAGCCTGAAGAACTGTTTATAGTAAAAGTTCCTTTAAAAAATCCTTGGGAGATATTTGCTTGGTTTCCTATGGGAAATTGGAATGAATGTCCCAGCACATCAGAACTTATGGCAGTATCAAGATATTGGTATGAAAAATTTGGAGCTGTACCTATTACAATAACTCACGATGTATTGGAATATAAAGTTGAAAAAATTATCACTGATAAAGAAACAGCTATGAAAGTAGCAATAGAGATGTATGGATATTGCCCTGATGTAGACCAAAGTTATGAAACTCTTGGACAACTAGCAGGAAGTTTAGTTAATTCTAGTGTATGGTATTTTTGGTGGGACTAGAAAGGAGTTTTATTACGGCTCTGCTCCTATAAAATATGGCAATGATGATATCAAAAAAGCTATAAAGGAAAATGCAAAAGATTGGATTTTACTTATGCAAGTAAGTGAATTTGAAATCGGAGATTACGGATTATATTTTGGAGATTGTGGAAAAATATATTTTAATATTAGAAAAGAAGATTTAAAAAATAAAAACTTTGATAATGTCTGGTTAATTCTTCAATGCTATTAAGCAAAGGGGGTTTTTATGAAAAGAGCTTTTGAATTTGTTGATGAGAAATCTCATAAATTTTGGTGGATAGAAAGTTTTGAGGAAAAATTTGTAGTAAATTATGGAAAAACAGATAGTATTGGAAAATATGAGATTAAAGAATGGGATAGTATAGAGGAATGTGAGAAACAAGCTGAAAAACTTATTAAATCTAAAATAAAAAAAGGATATAAAGAAGTAAATAATTTTGATTTTGAAAATCGTTATTATTTTGATGATATGGAATATGATATAGATTTTCTTACTTCACACCCTAATTTTAGAAAGCACTTTACTGATGAACAACTTTATTGTAATTGTGGAGACGAAGAAACTCCTTTTGGAAGTGATACAGGAAATGATGTTCTTCATATAATAGAGGAGAAAATAAGAAAAAATAAAAATTTTAGTTTTTCAGACTTCCCTAAATATTTAATAGAAAAAGAATGGGGAATAGAATATTTTGAACCTGTGCCTATAATTGATGAAAAAACATTTGCAGAGGATTTAAAAATAAAAGATAAAGATCTAAGCAGAGAGGCTATAATTAATGAAAGTGATGAAGTAATAATAGCCACAGCTTTTGCACAGATAAAAATAACTGGAAAAATCAGTGAAGATTTAAAAGAAAAAGCATTGTTATCTTTAAAAAGAATGGAGCTAATAGCTAAAATTTGTAGTTATGGAGAATCTGAAATTAATAAACAACTATATAATGATTTAGAAAAATTTTGAGGTGGATTATGGAATATATGAAAGAATTTTTAAAAAAGGAAGATAGAGAAAGTTTTGATAATTTTTGGGAAAACAGCCAAAAACTTGTTTGGATAGATTGGAGAGAATATGATGAAGATATAATAAATTATATAGAGGGAGTAATCCAATCTGGAAAACTTTCAGGAAAAAATAAAGATGCTGACAATGAAATGGGATTTGATATATTTATAGAATGGAAAGGAAAAGAATATAAAATATCTTATCCTGATAAAGAGGGTTCTGACAGAGATACAACTATTAAAACTTTAAATAAAATTATCCAACCTGAATATGAGATAAGATTATTTATGGAAAGTTTAGGAAATGATACTTTAGCTTTTGTCCCTCTGCTAAAAAGTGAGTGGGAAGAATTAGAAAAAGAATTTGGAGAGGAAAAAGTAAATTATTATTTTTCCAAGATAGATGATGAAAGCAAGATGTTTGACTTAGATATGGACGAACTTTTTGAAATTTTAGATAAAAGAAAAGAGATAAAAAATTTCTTTGATTAGAGGTGGACTATGAAAAAAATATCAATAGATGATTTTGGAATAGAAAAAAATGATTGGGGATATTATTTTACTGCCAATATTGATTTTTTAGGGCAAAACTCAGAATTGCTTTTAAACTATGATACAGAAGATGAGATTTCTGAAGTTGAATTAAAAGATATTTTAAATAAATCTTTAGAAAAAATAAATAATATGCTTGAAAAAGCTGAAAAAAATAAACCACAACTTATGGAACTTTTAAAAGAAAAAGATTATATAAATCTTGCAACTGAATGGGTAGAAGGTGCAGAGGAAGTTGAGGAAGAAGAAAATTGCTATCTTATAGATGACAATAAAGTTTATACTCCAATAACTGAAGAAGATTTTGAAAAGAGTATGAATTTTGGAGAGATTGCAACAGATATTTATTCAGATGGAGAAATAGAGGATATGTCAGTTTATATCACTTTTGAGCCTGATTATTTTACAGAACATTGTATAGAATGTTATATTGAGGAAAATGGAAACTTTTTAGTTAATGGATTAGCAGGATAAGGAGATAAATTATGGGAGCTTGGGGTATAAAAGCATTAGAAAGTGATGAGGGATTAGATGTTGCTGATGTTTTAAGAGAATATCTTGAAGGATTTAAAAATAAGAAAGTAATTACTTTAAAAGAAATAATAAATCTAATGATTGAAGAAGGAATGTTAGGAGAAACTTTTGAAGATATAGATTTTCTTTATGATAATACAGCAATAGCTATATCAGAACTTTATTTTGATTTTAAAGAAAATGGAAAATTAGATTATGATGATGAAGAGGAAGATGAAACTACTTTTTCTAAATTAGAAAAATTTTCTAGTGATAAAAAATCCTTAAAATATCTTATTGACTATTTGAGTAATATTTATAATAAAGTTCCTGATGAAGACGGAGAAAGAGAAATAGTAGATTTATGGTATGATGATGGACAAAATCCAAGTTATGAAGAATGGTACAATCATCTAGGCTCTTTAATTAAAAAATTAAAAGCTGAATATAAAAGCTAGGAGATGATTTTATGGGAAAAGTCTATAAACTTAATAGTGAAAAATCTTTAGCTCATCAAGTATTAAAATATGCTGGTTGGCACAAGGGAAGAAAAGTAGATATAGAAAAAATAGAAAAATATTATAAAGAAAATAATTACTCTTTAAATGAATGTGCCAAAAAGTTTTTGCAAGAGTTCTATGGAATAGAAGAAAATTGGTTTTTCAAATATATAGGAAAAAATGGAGAAGTACGAATAGGTGGAAATGATTTTAGTTTTTCTATTCCTTATGACTTACCCTTTGATGAAAAAGATTATGAATATGAGATAAATCAAATCCCAAAGAAAGTGAGAGATAAAGTAATTCCGATAGTAGAAACAGGTTGGCATATTGGTGGAACTCTATGGATTGATGATAAAGGAAATTTTTATCACACTCTTTATTATAGAAATGATTCTATGGAAAAATATAATTCTATATTTGATTATTTAGAATATAATTTTAGACACTATTTAGGAAATGAAATTTATGTAACCTTTAAAAATCAACGAGATTTAGAAAATAATATATACTAAAATTATTAGGAGGTAAATTATGAAAAAAGAATTACCATTTTTTAAATATCACCCAGACCCTTTAAAGACAGGAACTTTTGAAACAGATAAAACTGTAGTTTGTGATTGTTGTGGAAAAGAAACTGATATATATTATTCTGGACCTTTTTATTCAGTTGAAGATGTTGAATATTTATGTCCTGAATGTATAGCCAATGGAGAGGCGAGTAAAAAATTTGACGGAGATTTTATAGATATTTATTTTGGAGAAGTTAGTGATGAAGAAAAAATAGATGAATTAATTCATAGAACTCCAAGCTATTGTGGTTGGCAGCAAGAAATTTGGGTAACTCATTGTGATGATTTTTGTGCTTTTCTTGGTTATGTAGGAGCTAAAGAACTGAAAGAAATGGGAGTTTTAGAAGAAATTATTGAAAATGGAAGTCCTGAATTTAATGCAGAGTGGAGCGAGGAACAGATAGAAATAATAAAAAATATGGTTGACGGAGGACACACACAAGGATATTTATTCAAATGTCTTCATTGTGGAAAACATTTTTTATACTATGATGTTGACTAAGAGGTAAATTTTATGAAAAAATTAATTTTATCAGTTCTATTCTGTCTTGTAACTTTTTATTCTTTTGGTTATCAAATAGATGAGAATTTTACAGGACAGATTATTAAAAAATATAAAGATGGGCAAGTAAAATCTATTGAAAATTTTAAAAATGGAAAACTTAACGGAGAGTTTAAAGAGTTTTTTGAGAATGGCTCTCTCTTCCAAGTTGGAACTTTTAAAAATGGAGATATGAAAAATATAAAAGTTTTCTATGAAAATGGAAATTTAAAGTTTGAGCAAAATTTAAAGGATAGAAAAGGAAAGTATAGAGGATATTATCCAAATGGAATGTTAGAAGTAGAGGGAGAAGTTTTTCAAGGAGATGAAATAGGACTTTGGAAATATTATAACGAAGAGGGAAATTTATTAAAAACAGAATATAAAAGTCAAAAATTTTAAAAAATTTAGATAGTTAGGGAGTTTTTAGAAAATAAATTCCTTAACTATTTTTTTATATCTCAAAGGATTTTAAAAGAAAATATAGAATATTATGGTATAAGGGGTAGTAAAATAAAAAAATTTTTGGAGGTGTTTTATGTACAAAATTGGTTATCTTGGAAACTTTGAAAAAGTACCTCAAGTTGTAGAATATATTTTAAATAGTGATGTGGAAAATTTAGAAAAAGAGTATAAAAATGGCTGGAATATAGACAAAGAAATATTTATAGAGGAATTTGCAACAGTAACTCCTTTAGAAATAGCTTTACAATGTAATAATGAAAAAGTAATAAAGTGGCTTGTGGAAAAAGGAGCTGATGTAAAAGCAAAAAAAGATGATTGGGTAACACATATTTCAAATGCAGGGCGTTTTTGTTCTTCTGAAATCTGTGAACTTTTTATTAAACACGGAGCATTAGAAAATCTCACTAAAAAACAATACGAAAGAATTTACGCTGATATTTATTATGGAAAAAATTTTGAAAATATAGATGTTTTTGAGAAATATGGAGTAACTGTTAAAAAATATGGAAATAATTGTTTAAGAAAAGCTGTCTATGACAAAAATCAAAAATTAGCTCAAATGTTTTTAGACTATGGAGCTGATATAAATTATCACGACTATGAAATGATTTTTACTGATAACTCAACTCCTGTGATGGTAGCTGTTCAGAGAAATTCTCTTAATTTAGTAAAATGGCTTGTAGAAAAGGGAGCTGATATAACAATTAAGAACAGATTTGGAGAAAGACCATATTCAATAGCCGTTTTAAATAAAAATCAAGAGATGATAGATTATATTAAAAGTTTAGAGCCAGTAGATTTTCATAATGAAGAAGCTAGAAAAAGTATAATAAAAAAATATAAACTTCCAAAAGATATGGTAGAGTTCTTTAATAAGGGAGATTTAAAGATAGAGTTTTCAGAAAATATTGATAGTAAATATATTGAATTTTGGAAATTGGAAGATACTGTTGAACTGACTTGGAAAAGAAAAAAATATCTTTCTTTAGTAAAAGATTTAGAAAACTATTGGTTACATCTTTTATGGTATCCAAAAGAAAAAATATTATATATTTTTGACGGAGAACACGAGGAAATTTTTAAAATAGGAAATTGGAGCTATTTTATAAATAACTGTGAAGAGATTGTTGGAAGTTTTTTAGATTAAGAGCTTTAAAAGAAGTGGTACAACAATTCGAGAGTGTAAATAATTTTGTGTATTTATCATCCCTTGATTATTAATTTTTAATTTAAGATGAGACTGAAAGGATACTAAAAGCCCTTCAGTCTTTCTTCATATTCTATTGCCAATTGTCCCTTTATCATCGCCCAATCTTTTGCATAACCTGTTTTCCATTTTTCTGTTAAATTGATTGTTGATAAATATAGTAATTTCATTAATGACATATCTGTTGAAAAACTACTTCTTATTTTTGTTACTTTTCGATAGATTCTATTCAGGTTTTCAATTATATTTATTGTATACATTCCTTCTAATTTCTCTAATAAGTTCTTTTCATAAAAAAACCTCCCTTGATATTAATAAAATTACTACTTAAAATCCATTAATAATCAAGAGAGATTTTTATTTACACAAAATTTATTACACTACCGTTTAAATTTGTTATTTAATTTTTACATAGGAATAACAGTTACATTTAGATGAACAATTCCAGTATATATCCCATTTTCAGTGATAGAGTTTTTGGCAATATCACCTTTAATTGAAGCAATTAGAGCTTTGTTATCTATAATTCCGCCTTTTTATTTAAAGCAACATTTGAATCTTAGAGTGCTATTATTTTCATTTGATAATACAATTTCAGAATTATTTAAAGACATATCCACCTTAGATGAGTTGTTTTTCACCCCAGAATATTGAACCATAAAATCTAAATTCCCATTTGAGCTTTCTCCAATATTTCCAAAATCAATAATCAAAGGTTTATCGTTAACTCCACCAACTACAAACTCTTCATCAACAAGTGTAGCTTTTACAGTGATAACTGATTCTTCACTAACAGCATAAACAAAATTCCCAAAACCACTAATAACAACATGCAAATAAATTTTTTCAACTTTTTTATTCCCTCCTAATAAAAATAAAATATATAGTTTTTTATAAAAATATTATGTAAAGTTTTTTAAAATCTTTCTTACAAAAACATAGGAATTATATATTGTAAATGTGACAGAATTGTGACAAAAAATAAATATATTAAAATATTTTTAAAAAAATAATTTAAAAAATATTTACATATACAAAAAGTGAAAATAAAAAAACTATATTTATTACCTCAATTTAAGGTTTTAAATATAGTTTTTCTTTATTGCTTATAAAAGGTTTGTAATATCTAAAGTATTTGACATTAGATCATAGCTACTAATAAATATGCAGTTTTTATTTGGATAATTATTAGTTTTTTCAAAAGGTAGATCAATAAATATATATGTTTCATATTTATCCTCATCGCCAAATTTATTAGAATAAACTTTGAAGTTAAAATAAGATACAATATCAACTGTATTAATATTTTCTAAATACTTTAATTTTTCTTTTAGTTTTTTACCATGATAATTTAAGCTACCAATATCTATAATAAGTACATTTTGCTTTTGAGATTCAGAAATTAAATCTTTTAGATAGAAATATAGAAAGATAATATTTTCTTTTTTAAATGGAATATTGTGTCTATTAAAAATTTCTATAATGGATATAGAAATATCTTTTTCTAAATATTCTCCTTCTTCCTTTCCAAAATTATAATAACTTGGAATTAAAAACTTTGTATTAAAATATATATAATTTATAAAAATTACAAGATTTTTAGTCAATTCATTACTTTTCTTCAAATTAAAAGTAGTAAAAATATCTTTTAAAATATTTTCCATATCAAAAGAGAAAATAGAAATATATTCTTTATTAATACAGTTAGAAATATAATAATTAAGTAGAGTTATGTTATCTCCAATCATTTCTTTTTCTTCTTCAGATAAAATTTTATATATTTTTTCATTTACTTCAGGATTTTGTTTAATCTTCAATAGGGGAAATTCAATATTATGTTTTATTTTATATAAGTTAAATATAAGTATGGATTTAAGAAAAAAATAATATACAATTCCTAATTGAATATCAAAATGGATATATAATTTGTTTGCGAGTTCAGTTATTTTATTTTCACTCTCTTCATCAATAGAATTTCTAAAGAACTCTATAACTAAAGGATTAACCACTTTCTTTAAATTAGAATGGAAATATCCTTCTAAATATAATTTTGCTATAAATAAAACAGAAACTTTTTCTATCATAAAGGGATCCCCTTGTAAAAAAATCCCTCTCCATTGTATGCTAACTAAATCTAAATTAAACTCTTTTAAGAAAGATTTTATATGTTCAAGATCGCCATTTAATGTAATACGAGAAATATCCAACTCTTGAGAAATTCTAGTAAGATTGATAGTTTTTATGAAAAAATAACTTTAAAAGAATATAGGCGATTCTTTCGCTTTTTTCAATATTTTTAGTTGAAGTTTGGTATAATAATATTTAGGTTTAAAGAATTATTTTCAAAAAAATATTCATTGTTTTCCTTTAATAAAACTCCTATATTGTTTTCTTAATAAAAATTTCTATTTTGCTAACACATTTCTTATGTTAACTTGAGAAACATCAAAACAATTACATAAATTTTCAATAGTAGCTTTATTATTTTGAAGAATAAAATTAATTACATTGACATCAAGTGATTTTAATTCGCTTTTTTCCATAATGTTCTCCCAGTAAGCTTTTTTATATATACTATATACAATATAATGTACATAAGTCTGAAATTTGTGTATTAATATTTTACATAAATTTTTTTAAATTACAAATATATTTTTTATATGTAAATCTTTTTATAGAACATTGGAAAAAATACTACTAATAAGAAAATATATTAAAAATTAAAAAAATATAGGAGTTACGTTTCAAGAAAAAAATATGGTATATTAACTTTGTCAAGGATGAAAGAAGCTCGTATAATAACAGACTTAAAAAAATAAAATGAATTTAAAATTCAATATAAAATAAATACATTACATCTTGGAGGTTGAATATGAGATTTATTAATAGAAAAATATCTTTTCTTTTATTTTTCATTTTAATGGTGTAAACTCATTTGCTTATATTAACATTAGTCCAACAACATTGGATAAGAATATATTAAAAGGAGCATATGAGGAGTATACATTCTATAATAATACAACAGTTCCATTGAGATATAAACTTTCAGTGATACCTATGGAAGAAAATAAAAATGTAAAGGATATGTCAAAATGGGTTGAGGTTTATCCAAAAGTTGTAACTGTAAATCCAACAGAGCAAAAAAGTTTTAAACTATATATTCAAGCACCTAAAGGGACAGAGGTTGGAGACTATGGTGCATTTGTAAATATAAGACAGGTAAGTGCTCCTAAACTAGAGAGTGGAGAGCAAAAGGATATAGCTGCAGGAATGGCAGTTATGGTAAATGTAAATATGGGGCTTTATGGATATATAGGAGATGAAGTTCCTAAGATAGAAACTACAAAACCACAAATTATTAAAGATAGTAAAGATAACCAAATACTAAAAATGGTTATATCTAATAAACAAATTGACTTGTTAGAATGAAGATAGAAGTTAAATCTAAAAAGAATTACCTATATAAAGTAGGGGAAACAAGAGCTATGAGAGGACAAAATTAGAGCTTGAAAATGTAATACTAGATATGAGTGGTAAAGAGATTGGAAAAGAAGTTATTATTACTGATGTGGAAACAGAAAAGGTATAAAAAAAGTTAGCTTATAATAATATTTTAAATGGGGGAAAATTTAAAATATTTATAATAAAATATAAAATCTTAATTTAAGATAAGCTTGAAATAGAGCTTAAGGAGGGTAAAGATTATGAAAAAATTATTAATGTTAGGAGCAATCTTAGTATTAGGAGCAACAGCTTTTGCAGCAGATTCAAGTATTGATGACTTAGAAAATGTAAATGATGCAACAGTTACAGTAAAAGCTAAATTAGTAGCTGAAAATTTAAGTTATCTCTGACTTAGAAGGAAATCCAATTGTACTTGATTTTGGAAGAGTTTCAAAATTAAGAGATAAAGGAACTTCAGAAGCTAGAACTGGTTATATGGTAAGATATGTAGGAGAGGAATCGAAACTTACTGGTGGAAAAACTCAAGAATTACAAATGTATTTATTAAATAAAAAAACAGGAAGTTTTGATCAAACAGCAGTACAGTAACTATGGCAGAAGTTAGCCAAACTCCTAATAAAGATGGAAGTTTTGAAGCAGCAGATACATTTGATGTAGCAGTAGGATTAAACTCTTATACTGGAGTTATGCCAAATAAATTAGATGGACACGATTATAGAGAATATACAGGAGAAGTTTTTGGTACTTTAACTCATAGTAAAGCACTAAAAGATTTAGATTCTGGAGATTATTTAGGAACTACTACTTTAAAAGTAACTCTTAATGGTGGAGACGATTTCCCAAAACCATAATAAGAATTTAAAGTTAATAGAAAGTATTCTTAATAATTAATAAAATTCAATAATAAATAGTTTAAATAATAATTCAAATAATAATTAAAAAGTGTTATAATAAATAAAGATAAGAAATAGAAGGGCTAAAGTTAATTTAGCCCTTTTTCTAAATATATTAAAATATAGGGTGAGAAAATGAAAAAATTTGTATTGATATTTTTATTTCTTTCACTGATAAGTAATGCTTATGGGGATAACTCTGGATTTAAGTACTCTGGGGACGTTGTATACTTTGAAGATGAGGGAGAAGAAAGAGAGAGAATATATACATTAAAAGTAGGTGGAGAGGTATATAGTCTTTCTTATCCAGCAGTAGTAGAAAACGGAAAAAATTATTTTTCTGTATTTGAATTTTTTAAAGCTATAGGTTTCACAAATTATGAGATAAAAAGAGGGAAATTAACTTTTAGCTTGGGACAAGATGGAGAAAAGAAAGTTATAGATTTTGGAGATTTAACAGAGAAAGAGTATATATATGAAAACAGGGATTACTATATTTCAGAAGAGCTATTTAAAGAGTATTTTGCTCAAACAATACGTATAGATGAAAATAAATATGAGGTCAATATAAATCCAAGTTTTCTACTGCCTAAAGTTGTTAATCTTTTGTTAAATGCTAAAGAAAAAGAATTAGATTTAGAAAAAGGAAAACCTATTCTTTACTATAAATCAGAGAGAAAGCTTTTTGATCTTGGTAACTTAAGGGTAAATTTAGAAAAGAGTATTGAAGATAGCAAAAGTGAAGGTAAATCACATGATTGGGATGGATACTTAGAGTATAGTGGATCTTTACTATATGGTACTTTTAATACAGATTATGACTTGAAAGAGCATGAATTTGGAGATTTTACAATTACATATTCAGATCTTTTAGATGGACAATATGAGCTTGAATTGGGAGCTTATGGAGAGCATAGAGAGAAAGGATTGACTTTCCAAAAGGATAGAGGGTATCTAAATGATGGTAAAGAGTATATAATTGAAGAGAAAGTTCCTCTTGGAAGTAGGGTAGAGTTATTGTATAACAATATCCCTATAGAGATTCAATATGAAGAGGGAGGAAAAGTTGTATTTGTAAATAACCTTATTAAAGAGAATAGAGAGTTTTTAATGAGGATATATACTCAAGATGGAAAGATTTTAGAGAGAAAGATAAAGATTAATGATGACTATAACCAACAAAATAAAGGGGAATTTGGTTATGATATCTATATTAGAGATGAGCATGACTCTAATAGAGTAAATTCACAAATGGATATTTACTATGGATATACTGATCACTTAACATTTGGTTTTGGATATGATCAGATACCAGAGGAGAAAGATGGAAAATATCTATCTGTAAAAACTGTTAATTTACAAACAATTTATGGAAATTCATTCTATGGAAACCCTTACACATTAAAATATGAATTGAAAAAAGGTATAAACTCAATAAATGGAGCTCCAGAAAATAGCGAAAGAAAATATGTTGATAAAAAATATAATACTCAACATAATTTCATGGTAGATACTACAATTAAAGATTTTAGTATTAACTATGAAATCTACGAAAATGGAAAATACTATGATGAAAAGAGAGAGCAAAATCTAGATCTAGATTATGATGTTTTTGATTGGTTGACATTGACATATGAATATGAAAATACTAAATACCATGATAGTAGAGGAAGTGAAAGCGACTATAAATATGGAGCAGAGTTTGGATATTCTATAAACTCTCTTTTATTAAGTTATGAAGTTGATAAGAATAAGGCTGGAGATATAACTCACGAAGTAGATTTATACTATACAGGGTTTAAACATGTTTTAGCTAAAGTTGAAAATAGTTGGGACGAAAAGGGAGATTATACAGGAGAGTTAAGAATTACTAATAAAACATGGAGTGAGTTCTTAGATTACTCATTTGGAGTTAAATATACACCAAAAGAAGATACAAGAGTTGTTTTAGACTTTACATTAAAATTGGATAACTGGCTTGAATTAGGAGCTTATTGGGCAAAAGACGACACTAAGAGTGCATATATAGGAATAGATAGAGTATTCAATCTAAAAAAACCTACTGTAAACATGAACAACCTAGATAGTACTAATATTAAGGTAATGGCATTCTTAGATGGAAATAACAATAACAAATATGACAAGGGAGAAGAGGCAGTACCTAATGTAGATGTTAAGTTAGGAGATAAAACTATTGTTACTGATGAAAATGGAATAGGATATATCTACGGGGTAACAAGCTTTATCGACTATGAATTGGAAACTTCATGTAAAAGACCTACATTTAAAAGTGATATAAACTTAATTAAAGTTAGAGGAACTGGAAGTTCTGAAGTTGTAGCCTATGTACCTGTAAAACCTATGATTTCATTTACAGGATTTGTAGACTTTAAAAATGCAACAGAGTTTGACAAAGAAAATATAATATCTGATTTAGCTATCAATGTAACTAATAAAGATAATACATTTACTCAAACTATCTATCCAGACTCAACTGGAATGTTCTATATCTTTGATATTATCCCAGATGACTATACTTTCACTTTTGAGTATAGAGGGGATGATTATGTAGTTGATAAATACAAAGAAAATATAAAACTACTATATACAGATAAGAACAGAGGAGAAAATGAGCATACTTTTATTTTAAATAGAGGAGAATAATTATGAAAAAATTAGTTAAAATACTTTTATTTATATTTATTTCACTAAATATATTTGGAGTTGAAGAGGGAGAAACAGAAAAGCCTATAATACCTATGGTACCTGTACTTCCAGCTTTACCTAATGAGAAAACACCTATTGAAACTAAAACAGTGTTTATGGGAATGAAAACAGAGATTGTAGTGCCATTGGAGATAATTTCAGATATTGAAATTCAAGCTATGGTAATAGATGAACAAGAGATAGAGGTTCCCTTTGAAATAGAGTTTAATAAAACTCCTGATAGAGATAAAACTTACAAAATAGGGTATACTCAAACAGAGATAGATATAGATGAAGATGGAAAGGTAGATACATATATATACTCAAATACAAATATAGATTCTAAGATTTTAAAAGATAATAAAGTGGTAATTCAAGGGAAAAATATATCAAAAGAGGGTTACCATGAAAAAATTGTATATATAACTGTTGAAACTCATGACTAGGGGGAAAAGATGAAGATAATAAAATTATTGATAATGTTTTTTACAATAAGTATACTTTCATATTCTGAAATAGAGGTAAAGGTATTTAAACACTTAACTTTTAAAGAGATAAATAGTACAGATATGAGAGAGGCAGTAGTAGGAAAAGGGGTACTACAAATAGAGGCAGAGAAAGAGGATTACGGTAAGGTAATTGAGTTTGTTTTTGTTGAAAAGGGTGTTATGACAAATGGTAAAACACCTATCCAAGTTGAAAAATTTGGTTTGTCTGATAAAGATGATGAAAGAATTACAATAGACAGAAAAACAAGACAAGTTGAATTTTATGCTGTTGTAGATAAGAGAAAAATAGGTAAAAAGATTGTAGATGCCAATTTATTAGAAGGTAAATATGTAGGAGTAATGCCTATTATGATAAATATTTATGCTCCAGAACAAATTAAAGGAGAGTAGAGATATGAGATATTTAAAAAAAATACTATTTTATTTAATGATAATTTTGACATTTACAATTTCTTTTTCTAATGAAGAAAATAGAATAACAATATATGAGAGGGAAAATGAGCCAGCTAAGTTAAAAATTGGGGTAACTAAGTTGTTAACTAAAGAGTTGGCTATGGATTTTGATCCAGAGAAAAAGATTATTTATTGTGAAGTTCCAGAGGAAGTAACTGAAAATGATTCTATCTATGTTTCAGAAACTTTAGATGAGATACCCTCAACTTCTACTACAAATGGAAGAAAGACTATAAATAATATAAACAAGTATTTGACTAAAGATGTAAAGGCAAATGCTAATTTTAACTATAGAGTGGTAGATGTAAATGATGAGGCAACTGGGGAAGTTAAAAAGTATTTGGTGATAAATTGTAAAAACCCTGTTACTAGTGTGTATCTTTATATTGTGGAAAATGGGACATATAAGATGAAAGGGTTATATAGAGGTAAGTTTAATGTTTTATATAAAGCAAATGCTTCTGATGGAGCTTCTATAAGTTATGGAACTATTAGATTTAAAAGTAATAATGATTTAATTGAAGGAGATATAATAACTTCTACTAATGGTGCCAATATTGTTATAAATCGTAGTGGAAATTTAATAGAGCAAAGTCAAGATGATAAAACCGGAGTAGTTGATTCTTTATCAGGAAATGGTTTTCCTAAGAAATATACTAGAGAAGGAGCTAACTATAAATATAGAATAAAAATTACTTTGGGAACAGGTTCTGTTAAGCGTCAAGATATTTCACACTTCCTAGTAATGAGAGATTTTAATGGAATATTTGATATTACTTTACCTGTTAATTCAGTTGGTGAAAATCTTAGAACAATACGTGAAAATATAAGAATTTATACAGAAAAAAACTCTGATTATATAAAAATTAAACTTGAAAATTGGGATAATGAATTTTCAAATTTAAATTTACCAATAAAAATAGATTATTATAGAGGAAATGATTTTGATCACGAAGATGATGACTTTACACATATACAAACAATAAGTTTTATTTTAAAGGTTGATTCTAAAAAAGAAACTGAAATTATTAATAGAGAAAGTTCAATTGAAATTTTACCAACAGAAGATTTACATAATGGTGGAGGAATTTTAGTATATGATGGTAAAAAAGTTCAATTAGAAAAAAATGGACATGTAATAAGAGAAAGTGCAAAATATATAAATCTTTCAAAAGGATATTTAGAAAAAACTAATTTTGCTGAAAGAGTTAATCTACAAATTATTCAAAATGGAAAGATTATTCAAGAAGGAATTATAGTTGAACCTACAGGAGAATTTAGTAGTAAAGGAATAGAATTAAAAGGAGTAACTTATAATTCTAAAATAGGAACTTTAAATATATATGCTGATAATAAAGATAAGTATTTTAAATATGCAGTTAGCATAGATGTTCCATATAGAGATAAAATAATTGATGAATTTCAATTAAGATATTATAATTCAAATAAAGATCTTTTAAAAATAGATAAACTTGTTTTAAATATCTCTCCTGTTGAGGAGGAAGAACTAAAAGAAACATCTGGAGGATTATATGTAACTTATGCTGGGGGATTGAACTATGCTGAAATTACACAATTAGGGACAACTAATAGTATACATGTAATAAGAGATTTAGATCAGGCAAGGTTTGAAGAAAAAAATGCAAAATTGATAGGAAACTTCCCTAAAAGATTGGATGTTGCTGGTGATAAAAAACACGATTGGGGAGAAAAACAAAGAGTAGCAATTATTAATGAAAGTGAAGATACAGAAACTAAATATATTGATTTAGGTGTAGGCGGAACTTTTACAACTAACTTTGATGATACTGATAAAACACCAATTCTTTCTAAAGAAAAGGATCATTCATCTGCAGGATTTACTAAAGACAATCATATAGGAATAAGAGCAACTACAACTAATCCTTATTTGGAAATAGCTATATTTGACTATAGTGATAAAGCAAAAACAGTTTTAAATAAAACAATAAGAATAGAGTATCAAGCATTTATAGAAGGAAATTGGGTTGTTAAAAAAGCTGATAAGTTAAGAATAATAATTCAACCTGGGAATACAACTGGAAACTCTCCTAAAATAGAAGTTCGTAATCCAATAGTATGGTATGATTATGTAAGTGGAGTAAGACATGAAAAAAAAGCAGAACTTTTAGGGAATGATGCAACTACTTTAGAAAAAAATGGAGCAACTCCATTTGAGAAAAATACTAATTTAGATGACAAAGATCAATGGATAAAAGTAAAAAATATTCCAGAGTATATATGGTGGACAAGACATAAAATAGAAATAAATACTGGGAAGGGAGAAGTAGTAAAATATACAGATGATAATGGTAAGACTAAATCATCTACTTTCATAGATATAGGTAATAAAAATGTTGTAATGGTTGCTTATGATGGAAAGAATTCTGCTGATTCTACTGGACAAAGTGATAGATCTATGAGCTTTGGAGTCGCAGGGTATGACTTTAAAGGTGGCTCAGGAAATTATATTATTTCTCAATATGATGAAAATGGAAATTTAGCAAAAGTACAAGAATATAGTGTAAAAATTGATAAATTTAGTGGAATACATTATGTAGATTCTCAATATGATATAAAACCTAGAAAAGATTATATAAAAAATTATGAATTTAAACAAGATTTAGGTGTTCTGAATCCTATTAAAATAGATTATGGAGAAGTAGGATTTAGAGACTTGGATACACGTATAACTAATAAATTTGGGGGAGAAGGAATTGAGTTTAGATTAACTGAAAAAGTTATTCTTTTAGGTGAAGGAGAGTATAAAGGATATAATATACCTGCTACTTTGAGTTTTGAAAAGACTTCTTCTTCAGCAACAAATGAGAGTTTTGATGATATAGAGAATGGAGAAAAATACAGTGTAATTAGAGGAAAAAATGAAAAATCAACTTCTGTAAAGCTTATATTAACACTTGTTAATCAAGAGTTTGTAATTCCTCAAGCTAGATTTAAAATAGTTGAGGCAAAAGATGAAAAATCATCGCCATTAAAAGTTGGGGTTGTAGTAAATGGAGATAAAACTAATTATTTTGAAGAGGTTGCAGACTTATATTTGAATATGACAAGTCAAAGATTCATAAAAACAGAACTTATATTTGAAAATAATAATATTCAAAGTGAAGCTTCTCCTAATAATTCAGGGCAAATGTATTGGATTAAATTAAACAAGAGTAATTTTTCTAAAGGAGTTATTACTGAAAGTTATAATGGAAAGTCTTGGGGAAGAGTAGGGGAAGAAATTATTGATATTCCTAATAATTTAAATGGAAACTTAGTTATTCAAGTATTTGATGGTAATTATGAGAAAGAACTATGTGAAAATTTAACTGACAAGACATATTCTATTACTATTGGAGAAATTCAGAAAAATATCCTACAAATTGGATATGATAAGAGTACAGATTATTTAAAATTTAGATTAGTCAATGGTGAAGAGGATATTCCTTATCATTATGGAATAAGTGGAAAATTTTATTTAAGATTTTCATTAAAACAAGAAGATAAAATGGAATATTTATTTACTCAACAATATACAGTAAAATTTTTGGAAGAACCAGGTTTAACAGGAGATACAAAAGTTATAATAAAAAATCCTATAATGACAGTAGATGGAGACAAATATAGTATATATGTTGATAGAAAAAATAATATTCAAGGAACTGTAAAAGAAGCAGGAAACCACAATACTAGACAGGATTCTGAGCAATGGTGGAAAATTGAAACACCTATGAATTATCCAAATATAGATAAACATGAGTTTAAACTATATTCAGATAAAGAATGTACAATTCCTTTTAATAATAATGAAGTACCTGGAATAAACTTAGAATTTATTAATAAGACTGGAAACCTAACTAATGATTATTCTACTTTAAAAGTAGGGATTGAGGATTTAAATTTAGATGTTAATTCTAATAAAAAAAGTACTGAGATATATGTTAAATGGAAAGAAAAGCCTGAAACAAGTTGGGAGAGAAAAGATAGAATAGTAATAGAAACAGAAGAATTCAATCCTAGATATTATGGTAAAGTATTCCCTTCGGGAAATGATAATACAGCTTCAAATAACTATAAAGAAGGGTGTGAAGTAGGAGATGGATATGAAAATTTAATAAAAGGAACATCTCAAAGTGATTATTATATAGACTTGAATACTACATATAGAGATTATCAAAGATATATGGGAGGATTAGAAAGAATTGGAAGAGATGGATTTGTTGTAAGAGGAAGAGGAAATGAAATTGTAGCTATTGATGAAAAAAATAATAATAAACAAATAAAAGGAAGTATAGTATTCAAGAAAGAGATTGACTCTGAATATATTTCTGAAGTAGCAGTTAAACCTAATTTAAATAATACTAATAATCTTCCAGATCCAGAAAAATATAGAATTTATTTTAAAGTATCAAATGAGGAATATAAAAAATTAGATTATAATGCTAAATATAATTTATTCTTTACAGGTGATAAAAACACTCTAGAAATAGGATATAAAAACAGAACAGATAGTGCAAAATGTAAAGATTTAATTTTAAATAGGCCTTTAAACTTTAAAACCTCAAAACCGCCATTTATAATAAATACTTATACTTTAGATTTTGGAATTATAAATATTTATTTTAATAATGGGAAACCAATAAGGAAAAATGCTGAAACTTTTGTTACTCTTGAAGGAGAAAATATAGAAGATGTAGAGTTGACTTTAGAAAAAGGAAATAAAATAGAGGATGGCAAAGTAGTTACTTTTATAGTAAGATATAACGATACAGAGATAATTGAAAATGACAAATTAAAAGTAGAAAATATAGTTTTAGAGAAAAAAGTAGAAGATAAAAAGAACAGTGAAGAAAAAACAGAAACAATGAAAACATATGGTTTAAGTGGAGAACTTACAGTACCATTAGATTCTAAAACTGGAAATTATATAGGAGCAATATATATAAACTCTACAATTATAGCAAAATAAAATTAAATAAAAAAATATTAAAGGGATAAATTCCCTTTAATGTTTTATTATGAGGTGAATATAGATGAGTTTAAAAAATAAACTAATAATATTAACGTTATTAATAGAAACTTTTTCATATGCAGCAAAATATGATGCTGAATTAATAGTAAGTGGAAAAGATATTGTAGAAAGAATTGAAGGAACAATATCAAATGGAGATAAGGGAAACTATAATAGTGCTGGAGTAGACCATGGGACATCTGGTGGTGAAACTCCATTAAGGGAAGCTCTTTGGGTAGAAAATAAGGGGACTGTACATAATATAGGAAAAGTTCTTTCTGAAGAGCATACTTATGATGCTGAATTTGGATCAATATTAGGAATAGGATGGGTAAATAATCCTTTAAAGAAAAAAGAGAGATTAGTTTATTTAACTGATGAAAGTTGGTTAATAAATGATGGAACTATTGAAATGGGATCTACAAATCAAAAAATTACAAATATAATAGAAGTGGCAGACTTGGTATTTTATAGAAGTTATGCTGACTACACTAAGAATGTTATAGTAGCTGAAAATTCAAAAATAAATAATAATGGAATAATAAGAGCTAATGGTGATGATCCATCATATAAAGGAATAGTAAATGCAAGTCTTTTAAAATGGAATGATATTAAGACAAAGAAAAATGTTATAAATTTAAGTAATTCTACTTTAATAAATAATTCTGAAATAAATTGTGATAGAGATAGAAATTTAGACTTTCTTGATTATGTAGGGGTTGGATTATTAAATTTAGGAGTTCACTATGATAGAGTGGTAAGTGGTGTTATAAGTACAGGAAAAAGTACAATAACAAATAAAAAGGGTGGAACTATATTTGTTGGAGGAGATATTTTAGAGGATAACGGTTACAGTGGAATTGAAGTAGATGCTTTAGGATTAGACTATGAAGCAACTCATGAAAAATATGGAATAAAAAGTGATGGTGGAAATATAATAAATGAAGGGATTATTAGAGTAGAAAAAGACTTTAGCTATGGAGAAGATACTAATGGAAAAATTTTAAAATTAGAACTAATAAAAGATGGTGTTTTAGGACTAGATCTTCTTTCTTTTGATAATTTTAAAGAAAAAAGTATAGGAGTTTCTATAAATAATGGAAATTTTGAAAATAATGGTGGAACTATAGATGTGGGAGCTAATAATAAAAAGAAATTATTACAAATTTTTGAAAATGCAGCAATAGCTGTACAAGCAGATAATAATTCAACAGTAGTTTTTAATAAAAATGGTACTGAAAAAAGTGAAGTTATACTAGAGGGATCTCAAGTTTGGTTAGGAAGTCTAACTAATAGTAGTAAAATGGAGTTAAACGGACAAACAGATATTGTTTTTAGAACAAAGAATAAATATGGTAGTGAAGTTGGAAGTCCAGAAATAATAGTTAATAAAGATATATTTGGAAATGATGGAACTGGGACATATGTAATTAATGGTATTGTAAATGCTAAAGGGGAAGCTCTAATATATGGTAAAAATGATAAGGGTGAAAGTGAAGTTATAGGTAAAGAGGAATTTGATACAGATATTACTATTGGAGAAACAAGTAATGTGATGATAGGAACAATGGAAGTAGAAAAGTCAAAAGAACTTATAACTACTCCAATAATAAATAAGGGAAAATTTGGACAACTAAATGTTAGTGGAATTTTAGAATTAAAGAGTAATGTAAAAATTGATGGTTCAAATTTAGCTGATTATACAGACTCACAATTAGAAGGATTTAAAGAAAATGTTATTTTAAAAGCTGATGGTGGAATTATTACAGCTGAAGGTATTGATGGTGTTATATCAAATGGTCCAGTATATCAAGTGAAAACAGAAATGAATGACACTAAAACAGAAATCTCTATAACAGATATTACAAGAAATAGTTTTAGAGATTTAGTACAAAATAAAGAACTAGGAAATATATTTGAAACTTCATATAATGGAGCTAATGAGGAGCAAATAGCTATATATAAACTATTAGCTAAAGCTGAAAACCAAGAAAGCTTTAATAAAGTTGTAGATGAGGTTACAGGAAAAGATACATTAACAACCCTACCAGCTCAAATCTACGATATAACAAGAGATCTAAATGGACAATTTAAAGATTTTGCTAAAAATAATAGAGCAGATGGAATTGTATTTAAGTATATCAACAGTAAATCAGAGCTAGATGCAAACTCATCAACAGTTGGATTTGACAGAAAAAGTTCTGGAATAATGGTTGGATACAATAACAACCTATCTGAAAAATTAAGATTAGGAGCAGGATTCTCATATATGACATCTGATATTGACTACACTTCAAATAGTAAAAATAAAGTTACTACTTGGAATGCAAGAGGGTATTCAGATTATAACTTAGAATTTGCAAATATGTTCAATGATCTATCATTTGCATATAACCAATCTGAAAACAAGAGAATGGCAGATCAATTAAGTTACACTGGAATGAAAGAAAGCGACACAGATGTTTATACATTGAGCTTAAACAACTCACTATATAAAGAGTATAAAATTTGGTAATAAATTAACTTTAGTTCCTAGCTTAAACCTAGACTTCACATATATTTGGCAAGATGCTATCAAAGAGGATGGAGCAATTGGAGCATCAGCTAAAAAAGTTGAAGCATTCTATGGAACATTAGGAGCAGGTGTAGATGGAAAATACAATCTTCTAACTTTAGAAAATAGTAAATTAAATTTAGTTGGAGGAATTGACTATGCTTATGATATAATAAGAGAAACAGATGATATGAGCTTACAAGTTTCAGCCTTTGATCCTTATTATAAAGAGAATTTAAGAGAGTTAGATAAGAAATATTTAGATTTAAATATTGGATTAAATTATGAATACAAAGATAGCTACTCTGTTGGGGTAAAATATACAAAAGAATTGATAAACGATGTAGACAACGATCAATTTGCAGTAGATTTTACTTATAAGTTTTAATACTATAAGATAGAACTATTGGGAGGGAATATGCCAAATATGTCAGAGAAAAATTTAGGAAAAATACTAACAATAATCTTAGCAACAGCATCTCTTACTGCTTGTGGAGGAGGCGGTGGTGGAGGGGGAGGAGGAGGTTCTACCCCTTCAACTCCAGATATACCAAATCTACCACAAGTGGCTATTCCCAATGTAAATGATGTGAATAGTGGGTATAAAATAGGTGAAACAGCGGGAGATAAAGTTGTTGGTATCTCTAGAAAAAAATATAAATTACTCTGGAAACTTAAATATAACAGATACAAATTTAGGTAAAATTTTAGGAAATAACTCACTAGATGGATACTCTTTTGGATTGTTTTCTGAAAATGGAGAGGTTTCTAATATTGGAACTATCAAGCTAAAAGGTGATAGTTTAGTAGGGATTTATGGAAATAACTCAAGTATAATTAATAATGGCACAATAAAAAGTGAAAATAGTAACAATGTTATTGGAATATTCTCAAATGGAAAAAATGCGATTGCAAGAAACAATGGAGAGATAGACTTATCAGGAAATAGAGAAGCTATTGGAATGTATCTTTATAACTCTGTTGGAGTAAACAATAAAGATATAGAGGTTTCATCTAATGGTAAGGCTATTGGAATCTATGCTATTGGACAAAATGCTACTGGAATTAACAATGGAAAGATTGTTGTAAAAGGCAATGGAGCTGGAATGGTAGCAGGGTATGGTGGAAAGATAACAAACCTTGGAGAGATCACTGTACAGGACAGAGGATATGGAATGTATGCCTTTAAAGGTGGTTATGCTCTCAATGATAAAAGTGGAGTTATAAATCTATCATCTCAAGCTAATGGAGCTATGGTAGCTGATGGGATTGGTTCAGTAGTGGAAAATAGAGGGGTTATAAATATTGATAAAGATAACTCTATTATTTCAAAAGGGAATGAGATACAATCTATAAATGGTGGTAAAGTTATAAATACAGGTATTATTAATAGAAATGGAGATCTTTATATATCTGCTAATAGTGGAATTTATCAAATTGGAACTTCTCAAGATGGAGAGTATGGAAAGATAAAAGGGACAAACTTAAAAGTAGATGGAAATATAGAGATTGGTTCAGATATAACTAAAAATGGTTATAGGGATAGTTACTTGTTAGAAGATGTTTTCCAAGGGGAGAATATAAGTTTTGGAGAAAATACCACTGTTAAATCTAACTCTCTTTTATATGATGCAAATATTAAAGAAAATTCATCAGGAAATATAGATGGAGAATTAGTAAGAAATGATAAAGAGTTGACAGATTTTGTTGATGAAAACTTAAAATCAACTGCTGAAATATTCACTAAATACTATGATGAGGGGGTTATATACTTCTCTTGATAGTGCAAGTAAAAATATTATAAATGGAATTAATTTAGAAAATAGTTCTGCTTTAAGTAAGGATCTTGAAAGATTAACTCCTAGAATATATGAGAATATTCAAAGAGAGGTACTAGATATTAGTTCTTTATTTAAGGAAAATAGAGAAAAAATCTATTAAAAATATGGGAGCAGAGGATTGCTATATCTCTTTAATAGAAAGTGGTTGGAAAGTACATTCTAAAAATTCTAATGTAGGATATGAGAACTTAACTTCTGGATTTTTAGGAAGTAAAGCAATAGGACAAGATACATATCTATCTTTTGGATATGGATATTCAGATATTGACTATACAAATGATGATAGTTCAAAAATCCATTCTTTACAATTAGGAGTAGATAAGTTAATAAAAAAATAGTGATTTTACAATAACTTTAGGTATTGGTGGAAACTATAACTACCATAAAAATGAGAGAGATAATGATACTATAAATTCTAAATTTAACTCATATGGAATTAACTCATATGGAAAAAATCTCTAAAACTTTTGATGGAATAGTAGATGTTACACCATTTGGAGAGATCAATTTAGATTATTATAATGTTGAAAGCTTTGATGAAAATATAGATAATTTTGTTATTGAAGTGGAAAAACAAAATATATTCTCTGTTAAACCTAAAGTTGGAATGGAGTTGGAAAAGAAGATAAAAGATGTAAATCTTTACTCTCAAGTTGCATATTCATATGAATTAGGTGATATAGATAAGAATTTAGATTATACTTATAAAAATATCAATGAGAAAAACTCATTGGATAGAGATGATAAAAGAGAGGTTTTAGATCTGAAAGTTGGAGTTAATTACTCTAGAGAAAAGGTTTGGTTAAATGCAAGTTTAGGTAAAACTTTTGAAAGAAGAGATAATAGATATTTAGAATTTAGTTTTGGATATAAGTTTTAAATGGAGTTTTTAGAGCTAATAGAATCAATTGTTATTGGTTTTATTAGCTCTTTTTATAATATT
>CATORG010000001.1:0-51990 GCA_951804985.1 Dryomyza anilis | reverse complement strand
GGATTTGAGTCAGGAGCTTCCGAAACTTCTCAAAGCCGCTGCCGATCCCTCGTCTTTGTTCGGCTCAAAAGAACAATCGGAAGCAGTCATGGCGTTGTCGGATGAGGATAAGGAAAAGTTCACCGACGAGCAGAACTTCATTGAACCAACCAAACTGATTGCTCTATTTGGCAAGGCGGCTCAGACGCACGGCCAGTTGGAGGACGGAGATCAAATTGAATTCACGCAATAAACTCAGACTACTTTCCGTCGCTGTGGCGATGACGATGGCCAGTATGTCGGTTCCTATGGCAAGTGCTGGCGGCCTACAGAATAAAATGGACGCGGTATTCAACGACATGTCAAATGTTTCCCGACCCGGCGTCTTCGAAACGCAGCGTCGCGGCGTTTTGTCGGGGGGCTCTGCATATGTTAGAAGCCCGATCATGAATACTGAATTGGTCAACCTGCAAGCGCCGTCATTCAAGGCTGGTTGTGGTGGTATTGACTTTTTCGGCGGTTCCTTCTCCTTTATCAACGCCGACCAATTCGTTCAGTTGCTCCGTTCAGTTGCGTCGAATGCCAAGGGGTACGCTTTCCAGATTGCGTTGGACATTGCTTGTCCTGACTGTATGGCTTGGATCAATAATCTTCAGTCCAAGATTCAAAAGCTCAACGAACAGCTTGGTAATTCGTGTCAGCTGGCGCAGGGGTTGGTGACTGACGTTGCCAATGCGTTTGGTGCGAACCGAGACAATCAGTACAGCTTAGTAGGTACGGTTACTGGTCTTAAGGATGACTTCTTCAGCTCGAAGGATAGTCCGGACAAGGGCAAGGAAGTTGACGAAAAGAATCCGGAGAAGGCAAAGGATGTTGTGGGCAATATCGTTTGGGATGCTCTTAAGAAGAGTAAGGCGAACAAGTGGGTAACTCCGGGTGCCGAGTCGACGAACGAAAAAGAAGAGTACGAGATTCTGATGTCCGTAACTGGGAGCATTGTCATCCCAAAGGCAGAAGACGATGCGCAAAATCCTGATACCGGATCAACCAACAACCCTGAATATCTGACTCCGAAGATCGGCTTTAAGGAGCTGTTGGACGGAGGAAATGTGACGGTTTACTCATGTAATGACGACGACTGCTTGAAGCCGACAGAAAAGTCAGTCAAAACGGTAGGTATGGTCACTCGTATCTACGATCTGCTCGTTGGCGATGGTGCAAGTGCAGGGATCATCGCGAAGTTTGGTCAGACCTCGAATAACTCGTTTACTGCCAAGGAAGATAACCTGATGTCCAATATGCCAGCAGACATTGGTGTGATCGTTCGTAACTTGAGTACGGCGTCTGCAGTCTCCGCCATTGCACAGGCTCATGACATCTCCTATGCCGTGGCAATGACGTGGGCAAATGAGATGTTGATTGATCAAATTAAGGCCGTTCGTCAAGCTCTTCGCACAAGCAACAAAGCAGAGGTGAAGGAACTTCTGCAGCAACTTGCTGATCGCGAAAAGTCGATTGCCTTGGAGTATGAAAGCTACCGTGCCGAGCATCCAGTCGTCGCAGATCTGGTCAAGCAGTACAACGAGGTGCAGAAAAACATTCTCAAGGTGGCTGTTGTTGCAACGAATGGCGTGGACAAGGCCACGCTGGGTGATCATTAACACTAAACGCGCCACTGAGAGAGTGGCGCTTTGATTCTCATGGACTTCACAATCATCTCGCTCGGCAATGTCGAGTTCTTAACGATGGTGTTGAACGGTGTCGCCATGATTTGCGGCACGGGCGATTTTGCACGTCTGGTAGCAGTAGGCTTCGTGATTGGCCTCTTGTTTATCGGCTTTCAGTGCATTTTCGAAGGCGGTCAACGCATCAATCTGCACCATTCTTTGCTTTGTTTCCTTTGCTACCTTTGTATGTTCGGACCGTCTTGTACGGTTGTTGTCGAGGATGCGTATACCGGTCATGTTCGAACGGTTGACAACCTTCCGCTGGGCGTTGGGGTTGCCGGCGCAGCCATTTCAGGAATCGGTTATGGCGTGACGAGAATGCTGGAGCAGGGCTACAGTACATTTGACCGCACGAGTGAACATCAATTCGCAGAGCCACTTCGCATTCTCAATAAGGTTCGCGACATCGGACAGTCTGAACTGGTTTTCTCAGCGATCAATCGTGAGCTGGGGCCGCGTGCCAATGGCGCACCGAGCGATTCGAAGCAGGCTCTGATCAATTACCTCTCCGAATGCACGATGGCGAAGATTCAGCTCAATGCCACTACACCGACTGCGCTTTATCATGCGCCCTGGGGGGATGAATTTAAGTTCACTAGCGAGGCGCATACTGTCATGCTTCCCATCGGCGGCATGAATGGTAAGGAGACGGTTAGTTGCAATAAGGGCTATGAAAAGCTCAACTCGATCTTTCAGAAGATTTCGTCGACTGCCGTGAAGACGGCAATCAATCAACATCTGCATCTGAAGGATGAAAACGGTCAAGCGATTTCGGGTAATTTTGATAAGCTCGATAGCGCTATGCAGGGCTTAAATGCAACCATGAATGGCTCGCAGGATTATATCCAGATGGTTCTGATCGAGGGTGTCTACGGTCAAGCTGCGCTTAAGTTCCACGGTAGCCAACAGGACATGGCCTCTGCAATCGCTGTCAATCAGGCAATGGTGCAGCGAAATACGCAGTGGGCTAGTGAAGGAACGATGTTCCTGAGTGCTTCTCGTGCGTTAATGGCGTTCTTTGAAGGCTTTGTCTATGCTATTACGCCGATCATGGGCTTCTTGATTGCCATCGGTTCTTTTGGCGTGAGACTTGTCGGGAAGTATTTCCTGACGATTGCGTGGATTCAGCTGTGGCTTCCGATTCTCTCGATTCTGAATCTTTACGTGATGACCGGCGCTCGCTCGGCCATTACGGATGCGAATCTTGGGGCCGGAGCGTCGTTCTATGCGCTCGATACGCTATGGAGTGAGACGGCCACTTGGGTGTCGACCGGCGGCATGTTAACGGCGGCTACGCCGATGCTTGCGCTCTTCCTCGTCAGTGGCTCGACGTTCGCGTTTACGGCTTTGACTGGTCGTCTTGGTGGTCAAGACCATTTCAATGAAAAGATTCAGAGTCCCGATGCCGTCCAGCCTTCGGCTGTGATGAGTCATGCATCACATTGGAGTTCTGATCACATGCATGGCTTGCGAGCTACTGGTAGTGATCCTTCGATGGCAAAGGTCAACGTCGGAACTGCTATGGCAGCTAATGTGTCTAGCAAGCAAGGCTTAGTGAATTCTAGTTTGGATAATTTGACAGCGCAGATCAATGAAGCGACCACGAGCGGTCTGTCCACTACTGGCGCAGAACAATTGCAGCAGACTGTGGGCCGTAATCTCGCCTCGATGCGAGTGGATGGTAATCAGACTGCTATGCAAGCCATGAACAATTCCGGCTATTTTGCTGGGAAAACTGCTACTGAAAAACAAGAAGCTTTGGGAGCATTGTCTGCGGCCTTAACGAGTGGTGTTGGACTTGAAACTGGTGCTGAGTATGGTAAGTTCACAGAAAATGGCAAAGAAGTCATTAAGGGAGGGGTGATTGGACATGCGGCGGCAGCTTTGGGGATCCATTTCAAGGTTGGTGCCGATGGTGGTGTAAAGATCACTGGAACGGCGACTAGTACCGACTCGCATAGCGATGCCAATACACAGACAGCTCAATTTGGTAATCAGGACTCGACGGTTCGTGCACAACAGTTGGCGGCCAATCTGTCTAAGGGCTATCAGGCAACGTTGAACAACATGACGACAGAGCAGTGGGCGGAGATGGCTTCTCAGAATAAGAGTACAGCTGTGGGGATGGCGTTTGGCAAGGTCGCTACAGCTACTAAGGAGCTACAACAGGCGATTAGCGCGTCCAAGACGTTCGGTGGTCAACAGAGCGTTGATGTTGGAACCCTTTCTGAGCAGCTTAGAGGTACAGAAGCAGGTAAATATCTGGCTAACTTCGAACGAACTGCTGAAGGGCGTAATGCGAATCTGGCTGCCACTACGAAAAAATATTCCGATTTGTTTGGTGGAGATCTGGAAAAAGGCAAGATTGCGGCGGCGCTCGATTACATTACAAACAATGTGTCGGATACGGCTATGCAAGCCAAGCTGGGGGATGCTCTTGCAGATTCCAAGTTGCCGATGATGGGGATTTCGCCCGTTGATGCCCAGGCTTACGGTAACGATCTGCGTAAGCCTGGTGACGCTGAAATGTTTGTGAAGCATGGTCAGAGTTACATTAACGATCAGAAGCAAACACTTAGGGGCGCTAAACCTTCGTCGGTGAGTTTCGAGGGAGAGCGCAGTAAGATCGAGGCCGATTACAAGGAAAATTCGGGTAAGGATCTACAAAAGGGAACGGTGGCCGAACAAGGGGCGATAAACAAACAGGCCGTCATGAGTGAGCCGCAGAAGGAGGCATTGCATGACCTTGATAGAACGTCTCACACTAGTGCCATGGCTCAGTTTGCCAATGATTGGTTGCGGGATGGTGCGGTCGATTCGCTTGCGAAATATATACGAGACCATACTCCAGCCCCAACTGAAGGCGATGCAAAGCAGACTGGAACGCAATGGATGCAGGCGCATCAACAAACAATTCGTGATTTGACGAGCGCTCAAAAGAACTATGTGGAGGCTTATCACGACGTTCGAGGGGCAACGGATGAGCAACTGGCTCAGACTGGCGCAAGACTGGATCAGGCTTTTGCAGGAGTTCGTGACGAAATCAGGCAAACTCTCTATGGAAATACCAAGGATGAGGACCTGACGAAGGAACAGCACCAGGCGATTGCTCATTACACGATGTCGATGGTCCAGCGATTGAATGATGTGCACGATTTCGACAATCAGGCAGAGGCTAATACCGTGACCAGATTCAATACAGCGTTCGATTTGAAGCGTAACCCGTAAGGATCGAACTTAGTAGGAAAGCAAAAAGCCCCCTTTTAGAGGGGGCTTTTTATCAAGGATCTTCGTTCTGAATGGCTTGACCATAAATTAGGTTGTCGAAGTCATCGTTGCAGTGTTTTTCAAGCAGATCAATGTCACCCGTATAGGCTTTGCTAACGATGAGCGCAGGGCGACCGCGCACGCCATAGCGGTTGATGTGATTGATGCGCTCCGTACTTTGGAGAACGTCAATGATGGCGTTGTAACCATGGTTCATAAGGTCGATGCGAGCTTTTGCTCGGAGTTCGCAGACGCGGGTGTCATAAAAGCTGACAATGGTGTTGTCTGGAACGCGGATCAACAGCAGATGCGCTGGGAGCTGTTCACCCTTGCGGAAGTAATAAAACTTTTTGGAAGGCTTGTAGTAATTCGGGTTCTGAAGTTCTGGAGCACAGACAAAGCGTCCTTCCGGTGTGTTGGAGATATGGGCAAGACGAGGATCGTCTTGCGTAAAAGTATTTGGATGGGGTTTGGACCTAAGAAGGAAATACCAGAATAGAAACCCCCCAAGAAAAATGAGGCCCGTGTTTCGAGCGACCTCCGAAAAATCCTTGAGAAAGAGGGTATTAAAGTAAAGCGTGTCTCCCACCGTCAAGCGATTCTGGGCATAGTATCCCACCATCAGAATTGCGTACAAAGCGAACCATTTAAGAACGGCATTCATGATCCTTCCCCAAAAATCCAAATATCCCAAAAAAATCTAACGAACCCAAAGTCTGAAAAATAAACTGTCTGTCAATGAATTATTTATCTCGGAATGCCTTGATTGCTTCGTATGCTCCTTCGGCTTTCGCCTGTTCTCGTTTGGCAACTTCAAGTTCCATCTTGAGGTCGTGTACCTGCTCTTCATAAGTAGCGACCTGTGCACGGTACTTCTGAAGCTCCGTCTGCGCTTCCTGAAGCTCATCCTTGAGCTTCTGGCAGGTTGTCTGCATTTCGGCCTTCAAGTTCGTTATCTTCGCGGCCAGGAGCGGTCTGAAGGCATTCCAGATGGAATCCCCCAGGAGCTTCAGTTGTTCTTCACTGAGCGTGACAGGCAGAGTGTGAGGATCCGCTGTCGCAGATTGGTTTGCGGCTTTCCAATCGTTGACCGCTTTGCTGATCGTCGAAAGTGAGCCGCCGCCGACTTCAGACCGGATGGTGCGCAGAGACGGGATCTCCTCGCCGTTGGCACTAATCCGATCAAGAAACCGAAATACGTTTTCCTCTGTCCTCATGCAGAACCTCTTTGGTTGTATTGTATCATAACATATCGTTACTGTCTTGGGGCGTCAATTGTTATTTTGAAGATGGGCATGAATTGGTGATTGACTTATCCAATCTGCCGCCATCCATTGCAGGGGAATCTTTTCGCACAGATTCTGGCTCGGAAAATGCGCGAAAATGCAAGGGTAACCCCTAATGGACACCCCCCCCCCCCCCCCCCCCCCCCCCTATGATAGTTTTTGCATTACGAAAGGCTTGGGCCTTTAGGAAAGCAAAAGCTATGTACGTAACAAAAGACCATTTAAACGGTATACCATCAAGTGTAAAACGATTGGCCACAAGCATTGCGTCTTGTTTTGTATGCGCATGTGCGACGGCCACTCCGTTCAACGTTCAAGGAAGTATTTTCGAGAAAGCCGGCAAAGAATTCAACGTTGACCCGGTTCTTCTTTACAGCATTGCTGTTGTTGAAAGTGCTGTTGATGCGCCTAATCAACGGGGATACATTCAACCGTCGCCTTGGACGCTTCGAACGAGTAAACCTTATTACGCGAAATCGCGTCAAGAAGCCGAAGAACAATTGAATCGGCTTCTCAAAACAACGAGGAGCATAGACGTAGGAATGATGCAGGTGAATACGCGATGGCATGGCCATCGTGTCAAGGAGCCAAAGGATTTGTTGGATCCTCTGACGAATGTTCGAGTCGCCGCGCAGATTCTTTCTGAACAAATTGCCCGGCATCCGCACGACGCTGCCTTAGCTATCGGCAATTACCACAGCTCTCGCCCTGATCGAGCTCGATGGTATGCCAGACACGTGCTTCGCTTGTACACCAACTTGAAGACCCAGAGGCGTTGAAATTCGATGAGTCAGTTTTCTCAGAAAAACATGGCCGGCAACATTCGGTCGCTGTTGGCAATCAACTCCACTGACCTGCCGAAACTTCAGCCTATCGAAACGCTCTTATGGTCAGCAGTTCAAAACGCATTGGTGAATGCGGACGATTTGATTGTCGAATTGGAATGGCTCGGCCTTGGTGCTCAACTGTCGAACATCTTGAAAAAAGCCAATGCGGAGGTTATCGGCAAGTTATCCGAAACGGCCATCTGCAGCTTCAGATCCGAGATCAGCGAAGAGAGCTTTCTCACGCATTTCGGTCGTCATGAAGAATGGCACACGCTTCAAGCCGACGTTCGAATCAATTACTTTCGAGCAAGGTTCGCTTCGATCTACTGGTGCTCCGTTCGCGACTTCGCGGTTAAAAGCAAGCGCGATTGCATGTCGATCTTTCATTTGCCATGGAGCTTGATTGAGGTGCTTTCTGAATCGAGCACATCGCAAATCATCGACTTCTGTCATGGGTATCCTCTTTTGCAAAGATTCCGATTGATGTGCAGTCCCGAAGACTGCGTGAGGATCGCCAACGTCGTGAATCAAGAGATGAATCCGACCCAACAATACCGCCTCTTGCTTGGCAGTAAGATGGTGAAGACGAATCACTGTGTTAACGCCTGCTCGCATACAAGGTTCATTTAAAAATGGCTGATATAAAAGTTGATCGAACCACTGCTGACCGTATTTCCGCCATGATTCGCGAAGGCGTTCGGGTAGACGATATTGCTGAAATCGAGAACATTCCGAAACGTCTCGTTTCTGTTCTGGAGCATTCGATTGCCCTTCGCGAAGGCGAGGGAACGAAGCTCGAACGTTTGATGGACTTGCTCAAAGAAAATACTCTGTTGAGTCAGAGCAATATCGAATTAAAAGATTACGCCGCAAAGCAGTTGGGGAAGTGGCTCGTCCAAGCTGGTATGCAGCCAGGACAAATTCACATTAGCACAGGCTTGTCGATACACAAATGCCGACATCTCTATCAACAGGTTCGGGCGGTCTTCGATACGGAAGAGGCTTTCATTCCGATGCCGCAGACATTCATCTCGCGTCTGGTGATGTCGATCTTCGCTTCACACTATCTCTACCTTCAATCGCAATCGGATACGCGATCAATTCAATTGCCGAACGTTGTGGTTGCTTGGTCGCGAACTGTCGATGAAGTCATCAATTCGCGATTGGATGAATTAGCCGGATTCGATCGTAAGTTCATTTCGTTGGGCTCTTTGTTTGACACGGCCCGGTGTCTGCGTGAAGTTCAAATGCGCCCCGGTGAAAAATTGGTTCATCTCGGAAGTCCGTGGAACGCGGCCTTGACTTTTAAGAAAAAGTCTGGTCGGCTCCCTCCAAGAAAAAAGTAGCGCTCACTCCCAATTTCAGGCAGATTCAAGTTACTAGAGAAGAACCGCGAAAAAAGGATGAGCGCTATGACCAATATTGTAGGGCAACTTTTCAAATCTCTCGATCCATGGCCCGGCTTCCAGATCACTTCTTTCAAGATTCAAGTCTCGCCCGTAGATGGCAGGAAGACTCTAATTCTTGATTTGCGACCTGTCGAAGGATCAATGCCGATATGTTCGCGCTGCCGCCATGAGGCACCGCTCGTTCACAGCTATGTTTCCAGAAGAATCAAGGAGTGCTCCCTTTTAGGGTATTTTGTTGAGCTCAACGTGACATTTCGACGAGTGGACTGTCTTCATTGCAAAGGACATCCAATGGAAGCCGTAGAATGGAAGCGGTATACCGAGCGATTACGCGAGCACGTTGAGCACAGGAACGCTTGAAGAAACGGTGGCTTACGCTGCTCAAGAAACGAATCTTTCCTGGGATACAGTGAAAGAGATCGACAAGGCCCGGTTGCGGCGATTGTACGAACATTTCCATTGGGATAACTCTCGCCGCTTGGCTGTGGATGAATTCGCCATTCATCGCGGGCATCGTTACGCCACAGTTGTGTACTCCATTGATACGAAGAAAGTCCTTTGGCTTGATCGTGGTCGCTCCAGAGCTACGCTTCGAATGTTCTTTAGCTTACTTACGCCAGAGCAAAAGGCTGGAATAAGAGCTGTTGCCATGGATCAAAACTCTGCCTTCGACCTTGAGGTGAAAGAGAACTGTCCCAACGGCGTGGTTGTCTACGACTTGTTTCATGTCCTGTCCAACTTCGGCAGGAAGGTGATCGACAGAGTCAGGGTGGACGCGGCCAATTCCCTCAGGCATGCGCCTTGGTTAAGAAAAGTCGTGAAGAGCTCCCGGTACCTCTTGTACAAGCGCCCTGAAAATCTCTCGGAGAAGGAGCATACAAAACTGGCGGAGCTTTCGAAACTTAATACGCCGTTGCTCAAATGCTATCTCATGGGAGACGAGCTTCGACATCTCTAGAGTTTTGGAACACGCGGACAAGCAATTGCTTTGGTTATGGACTGGATTCACCGAGCCACTCACAGCAGGATCAAGCCCTTGGTAGATTTCGGCAAGAACCTCAGGGGCTATGTGCAGGGCATCATTGCAGCCGCGGACTTTAAGATCAACACCTCTGTACTTGAAGGTGTCAACAATAAAATCAAGCAAATTAAGCGACGAGCTTATGGCTTCCGAGACGATCTGTACTTTTTCTTAAAAGTCAAGGCCGCGTTCCACGGACTTCCGAGATGAACCTTTCTTTTCGTTAATACTTAGCCGGCTACTAAAAAGACAGCTATTCCAATCAAGCAGAAGGACTTCTCCCGCACGGCTGAAGGTTTTGCGTGGTACTCGCCTGAACGGGCTGGGCAACTGCAACACGGAGACGCTCAGGAGCGAGGTGCGGAAAGATCGCACCAGCCTGCATCCTGAAGCGGATCACAGGATGCGGCCGGAGGCGCGACCGGCGCTTCTGACGGAGTGGGCCCGGCGGACGCCGGGGGTGTTTCGGGCTCGGAGGCGGATTCGATCGGCTGCGGATTCGCGGCGAGCGCCGGATCGACATCGGGGACAGCATCCTTGATGCCGTCGGGGGAAAGCCTCAGAAGAGACTGCTTGTCCTTCGTCGCCCATCCCGAGCGCTCCCACCACGGGGAGGCGCGCTCGGCCACCTCGAGCCTGCGGATCTCCTCCTTCGAGATGCCCTTGAGCGTCTTGTTCCTGAGGCAGGCCGTTGCGTGAGTGCTCTTCATGCGGGCGAGCTCGTCCTCGAGCACGGACTTGTGCGTGAAGCGGGTGTAAAGGATGTCCGACAGATGCCTGTTGACGAAGCCGATGCAGTCCTCGGGCTTCGTTGGGTCGAGGGAGGCGATGTAGGTCTTGAGATCCTCGGCGAGCGCAGGGTCGTCTAGCGGCAGGGCGGCGTGTGCTGCCGGGATGAGACACATGCTTGTGATGGCGAGGGGGTGCAAAAGGGATGGCATCGTGATGGAAGTGTCGGCATGTCGGTACGGGATTGTCAGAGGATACCTTTTTCGGCCGGTGGAAAAGTCCCGCTTGGTCGGGGACCTCTGAACTGCTCCTTTTCGGATAGCTAATCGAACGTGACGATTAGTAAGATGATTGTATATCGATTTAACAACTTCCGCGGAATTCCCCATCCAATGCGTCGCGTTGGGTGGGGATGGATAGCGGGCCGAGCGTTAGCTCGGCAACAACTGTATAGTATTGAGTACGGTTCAGGCGATCATCTTTTCTACGATATGCTACACCGAAACCCAATGGATGAAAATGTTGCATGCGCAGTGTGCGCCGCAGCGTAGACCGGTCATGTAGAGATAACGCCTAGACGCTAGAGAGACAGGCAATTCAAGCAGATTTGTAGACAGTTATTTCTGACCCTTGGAGGCCGTCATCGGCTACAATGGCGTTATCTCTAACGCTTTTACCCAGCCGCCATGTCCGAAAAGAACCGTGCCAGACAAGAAGCCTTTACCAAACGGCGCCAAGTCGAAGGTCTGAATCGTTTCCAATTCTGGGCTACGCCGGAAGAAAAAGATTTTCTCAAAAAGGTTCTCGACGCTTTTTGAAATAATGGTGAAACTGCAATTACAATTCATCGTGAAACCCTTGATAAAGGGCAAAATTCATTCCAAGATGAATTATTGAAAAGTGAATTTCCACTCTTCAGATAAAAATACCCGTCCTATACAATTGACAAGCCTTGGGATAATATCCGTTATTGGAATAATCCACTCCCAGAAGGCATTCTCGTTTTTTTTTTGCCAACACAATAGTAAGATGCTACTATGATAGCGTTTGCAATCTAGACGTCCTATGAGAAGAGCTGTTCAATGCCCAATTGAGCTTTGCTGACATTGAGGCTGAAAAATTCCTTCAGATTCGTCGGATTCATGCTGATCGTCGCGTGAATGCCATGGATCGCTTGACAGATGACGTAATCAACGAATTGATCCAACTTTGCCTGCCCCTCTATCACATCAAAGCCAATCATGGAAGGCCGTATACGCGCCTTGAAGCAATGGTTCGCGTTCACCTGCTTCAGGTCTCTCTCAATCTGTCTGATCTTGAGATGGAGTCATATTTGGCGAGCGACATGGTGGCCCGTAGCTTCTGTCGCGTGTCCAGCACGCATCAGTTCATCTCAGATTCGACGATACTGCGCTTCCGGCATTTCATTGAGCAACAGGGTTGGCGCAAAAATTACTCGAGCGCACGGTAAGTCTGGTCGCAGAAGCCGGGGCCTGTTCTTTTGAAATGGTGGCAGCAGACGGCACCTTTATCGAAGCACCGTCGTCAACAAAGAACAAGGCTCACGCCCGAGATCCTGAGATGGCTTCGGGCAAGAAGGCCAACACCTGGCATTTCGGAATGAAGGAGCACATTGCTGCCTGCTCCGAATCCGGGATCATCTACGGCACGGTCGCCGCACCGGCTAATGAACATGACATTACTCAGGGCGATCTTCTGAAGGGCCTTGAGAAGATGGTCTTCCTTGATTCCGGCTACATCGGTTGCGCAACATCGGCCGCATCCCACCCCGCGAATTCGGGGGCTGCCTGCGGCTGTTTTTGTGCAAACCCTGCTTTCCCCGAAAAGCCCGCCCTCAACATCCCACTCGGCGCTTCACCTCGTCAAAGAGCGGCACCACATGGGCGTTCATCATCTCTTGGGCAAGCCGAATGAACTTCCGGCGACTCTCTTCACTCCTGTCATCGCGACAGACTAGAAAAAGCGATCTCTGAAGCCCCGGAGGCGGGGTCGGAATCGCAGCGATCTCGTCAATCAAATCGAAGTTCTGCACCAATGTGAGCGGACTGCCGACCGTCCACCCCATGCCCTGCGCAATGAGGGACGTCATGATGCCCGTCGAGTCGACCTCGATGCGATTGGGCGTCTTGATGTTCTGAAGACTGAGATAGGCATCGTTGATTCTGCCCACGCCGCCTTCGCGCGCAAAATGAAGAAAAGGAATGCCGCAAAGCTGCAACTGGGACCACGTCCACGAATCTCGCTTGGCGGCCATGGCCTTGGGCATCAAAACAATCGATTCTTCTTCGAAGAGCTTTGTCCGGTACAAGCCGCGCACTTCGTCGTAGGCGGCACTCGTGAAGGCGAAGTCGAGCTCATTCCTCACCAACTTTTCAACGAGCACAAGCGATGTGCCGATCTGTGTCACGATTTCCGACGCCTCGGACTGTAGCGCCTTGATCAGTTGCGGCATCAGGCTTTTCGACAATCCTTCGATGACTCCGATTCGGTAAACAGGCTTCAAGTTCGACCGAGACTGCATGAATTCGGCTGTATTTTCGAGCGTATGTTGACAGGCAAGCACATCCTTGAGGAGCAACATGGCCTCTTCCGTCAACATGACCGGTCGACAGCCGCGATCAAAGAGCTCCACCTCAAGCTCCTTTTCCAGCCGCGCCACGGCTTTCGTGACCGCAGACTGGGTCACGCCCAGCTTCTTTGCGGCCGCAGAAAAGCTTCTCTCGGCCGCAACCGCCAGAAAAGCATTGAGAGACTCGTTGAAAAACGGTAGTTTCATGCCGGATTATTCCTCTTGAGAATACTTAATAATACTCCTCGGCATGGTGCTACTCCAACCCAGTCCGAAGGAACAGAATTGTTCCTACAGCCATACCCAAGGAGGGCGAACACAATGAAAATCTTGTTGGATCTGTTGGACTTGCTTGACGACCCGCGTGTCACGGGCGAATCCGTCGTTACCCGACTCAAAGACTGGGGCGTTCGGGACGCCGCAACGAAAACCATCGGCACGAACGGAAAAACCACGGACTTTGTCAACGTCCTCATTCCCGGTCGAAACGGCAAGACTGCCGGAGGCAATGCTCCGACCCTCGGCATTGTCGGCCGTCTCGGCGGGCTCGGCGCTCGTCCGGCTCTCATCGGCTTCACGTCCGACGGGGACGGCGCGCTTGCCGCCCTGACCATTGCCGCCAAGCTCGGCCAGATGCACGTACGCGGCGACATTCTGGAGGGCGACGTCATGATTCGAACTCATGTATGTCCCAACGCCCCCACTCGTCCGCACGAACCCGTGCCCTTCATGGACTCGCCCGTCACGAGCGCGCAATGCAATGCCGAAGAAGTCGATCCGGCCATGGATGCGCTGCTGAGCATCGATACAACCAAAGGCAATCGCATTCTCAACGCACGCGGCATCGCCATTACGCCGACCGTCAAGGATGGCTACCTGTTGAGGACGAGCGAAGATCTGCTCTCCATTCTCGAATCTACCACGGGATGCCTGCCGAAGGTTCTGCCGCTTGCACAACAGGATATTACCCCGTACGGGAATAATATTTACCACATCAATTCGATTCTGCAGCCGAGCGTCGCGACGACGAGTCCCTGCATCGGCGTTGCCATCACGACGCAATCTCAAGTTGCCGGTTGCGCGACGGGCGCCACACATGTTGCGGACGTCGACGAAGCCGTCCGCTTCTCGATTGAGGTTGCGCAAAGCTTCACCGCCGGCAAGTGCCGCTTCTATGACCCTGACGAGTACGAACTTCTCGTCTGCAAGTACGGCACCCTCTCTCACTTCAGAACCATGGGGATTAAAGCATGACCTGGACTATCTGGATGGCAGGCTTTATCGTCCTGCTCACAATCGCCGCGCTTCTCAAGCGCATCGAAACGCGCCTTGTGCTCTTCGTCGCCGGCTTGGTGATGGCGCTCTTCGCTCTTTCGCCACAAACCGCCCTCGGTGCCTTCGTCGCCAACATGACGAACAAGTCGCTCATCACGGCCATTTGCTCATCGATGGGCTTTGCCGCCGTCATCGCCATCACGCGTTGCGACGTGCACTTCGTCGGCCTGATGGTGAAGCCGCTCGGGCGTCTGGGCATCTTCCTCCTCCCCTTCTGCATGCTCATTGCCTCCTGCGTCGCCATCGCCATTCCGTCCGCCGCCGGCTGTGCGGCTGCTCTGGGTCCCACGATGATTCCGCTCATGGTTCGCGCAGGCTTCAAGCCCGCCATTGCCGGTGCGGCCATTATCGGCTCGATCATTCCGTCCTCCCTCAGCCCGGGTTCGAGCCACAACGTCTGGGTTGCCAAGATCTCCAACATGGAAGTCATGGACCTCATCGTTGAGTTCGCCCCGAAAATCCTGACGCTCTGCGCGCTCAACATTCTGCTTGTGACGGCCATGGTTTTCGTCTTCCGCGACTACAAGAAGGCAAAAGCCGGTGAAGAAGGCGAATCGCTTGAGGTGGCTTCCGACGCCCGCGGCGAGCTGCCCGAACGTCCGAACATCTTGATGGCGTTGGCCCCCGTGCTTCCGATCATCATCCTGTTTTTGGGCGCCACGGTTCTGCCGATTTTCAAGATGTCGATTGCCGAAGCCATGATCTACGGCGTGATCTTCACGTTCCTTGTTTCCCGAGCTGATCCTCAACAGGTCACAAAAGAATTTTTCAACGGCATGGGCAAGGGCTATGCCAACATCATGGGCATCATCATCGCGGCCGGCTGCTTTGCAGGTGGTCTTCGTGCGGCAGGCGTGATTGACGCCCTCATCGAAACGCTCAAGAACTCTCGCGAGATCGCTGGCTACGCCGCCAACTTCGGTCCCTTCCTGATGGGCGTTCTCACCGGTTCGGGTGACGCCGCAGGCCACGCCTTTAATCAGGCCGTGACGCCCTATGCCGCCGAATTCGGCATGCAGATTCCCAACCTCGGCATTGTGGCCGCCTTGTCAGGCGCCTTGGGCCGCATGTGTTCGCCGATCGCCGGTGCCACACTCGTCATCGCCGGCATGATCAAGGCCTCTCCGCTTGAGGTTTCGAAGCGCATGGCCATCCCGATGATCATTAACGTCATCCTTCTCGGCTTCATCTTCGACCTTTGATACTTCAGGGAATCGTCATGACAAAATTGACTCTTCAAGAACAACTCATTGCTGACCGTCGCCATCTTCACGCCCACCCTGAAGAAGGTTGGTGCGAATTCGAAACGACGTGGTTCATCGTGCAACGCCTCAAGGCGCTCGGTCTCGAGTGGAAGGCCGGCATCGACGTCATCGAACCCTCCGCCGTCATGGGCCGTAATGCTGATCTGGTTGAGAAGGCTAAAAAGCGGGCGCTTGAGCACGGCGTACCCGCCGACTTCCTCGGACACTTGGGCGGCTACACGGGCGCCATGGCCGTTCTCAATACGGGCCGTCCGGGCCCCGTGACCGGCATCCGTGTTGACATCGACTGCCTCCCCATCGAAGAAAGCAACGATCCGGCTCATGAGGCCAATGCCGGCAACTATCGTTCGGTCTATCCCGGCTTCTCGCATGCCTGCGGTCATGACGGTCATACGGCCGTGGGCCTTGCCGCCGCCCGCTGGCTCTCGGAAAACCGTGAGAAGCTCTGCGGCACTGTCAAGATTCTCTTCCAGCCTGCCGAAGAAGGCGTGCGCGGCGCTGCGGCAATGGCAGCCAAAGGCATCGTCGACGACGTCAACTGGTTTGCTGGCGCCCACATCGGCTGCTCCGCGCGTCTCGGTCAAGTCGGCGTCTCTCATTTCGGCTATCTTGCCACGACGAAGTTCGACCTCCGCTACCACGGTCTTGCCGCTGCGGCCGGTTCTCCCGAAAAGGGCCGCAGCGCGCTGATGTGCGGCGCCGCGACCTGCATGTCGCTCGGATCATTGCCCGGGCACAGCCAAGGCATCACCCGCGTGCAGATCGGTCGGTTCGAATCTGGCACAGGTCGAAACATCATTGCTGAAAACGCCTTCATGCAGCTCGAAGTGCGCGGCGAATCGACGGAAATCAACGACTACATGGCAGCCAACGTTGAGATGACGGTCAAGGGGCTTGCCGCAGCTTACGGCGTCGACTACGAACTCACCCGCATGGGCGAGGCCGTGACCTACCGAGGCGACGAAGAAGCTGTTTCCATTGTCAAGGAAGTCGCAGCTCAAGTTCCTGGCGTCGACAGCGTCGTCGACATGAATGCCAAAATCGGCAGTGAAGACTGCACGATGCTGATCCGTCGCGTTCAGGAACATGGCGGCAAGGCGGTGTTCTTCTACTACGGATGCAACCATCCCGGTCATCATCGAGGGGACTTCTGCATTCAGGATGAGACGTCGCTCCCGATCGGCTTTGGCTGCTTCGTCGGGTTCATCCAGCGCATCAACGGCGTCAAGTGAGTCCTGCACGCCATGAAATAGTTAGGCCGCCCTTCCGTTTGGAGGGGCGACCGTTTTCTTAATGAAGCTGTTCGATTTCGAAAAAGAGCATTGGCGGATCTCCTACTTTGCATCAGCGAAAGCCGAGATGCTTTTGACATCCTCCCGGCGTATCAATACGCGGGAGGATGTCAAAATCTAAAGCGTATTGCATTGCAATACGAGAGCGCCTCTTCATGCCTGCCTTTCCTTTTCCTGTTTCTCAACGCAACACCATCTCCCACCCCGTGATTTTGTCCGCCTCCGACTCGAACTTCACACGCCCCGAAAAGACAGCCGCACCAGCCTGCGTGCGCTCAATCTCGCCCGAGTTCTCCAGAATATCTCGCGCGACTTCCGTTGCCAGTGAGAGCTCCTCGAACATCTTGTCGTCGAACGGAATCTTTGGCTTCTCCGCAATGTAACATCCGATGGCTACGAGGCCGTTGTAGAGACATTGGCGAAGTTCCTTCGCGCGTTCCATCTTCGCGGCAAGAACCCAAGTTATCTGCATGATCCGACCGTACATGGCGAGATCTTTCTTCTCGACAGTTCGGTTGGCAACTTGGAGAAGAAAGACGCGATTCTCGTCGCGGGCGTCATGGCTCCGATCTACATCGGAGGTGAGGCTGTTGAGATAATGCGGAACAGCTACTGCGCGCGGACCGTACTTCTTTTTGGGGCTAGGCTTTTTTGACATGGAACTTCCTTTGAGGAGGCGGAAATTCTAGCATTGCGCGCCCGATCCTCCCGCCTGCGCATTCAAGGTTGCTGGTTGCTCGACCACCGCCCGCGCTTTCCCTGCTTGGGAAAGATCGCCCCCACCACCTTGAAGACCTGCCGGGTTTGCCGATGAATCCGCGGATAGTGCGCATCCGGATAATGCAGCTCGATGACCCCGTCGACGAAGCGACGGAGAGTCGGGCATGCAGATCGTGAGATCGAAGAGAGGGGCACCCGGATACGTCCTGATGCAGAAGGCGGGAAGAGAGGCAGGTAGTCGACTGACGTCCATGACGAGGCTGCAACTGGTTGGAACGATTTCTGCGCAGGCCGCAGATGGGAAGAGCCAGGAGGAGTGAAGCCTGCGGGCGGCCGCTTTGATGGAAGCGGGCCGCCCGTTGTCAGTGAAGTTTCCTAGCGGTACTTTTCCGGGAACTTCATGTCGCTGTAGCGCACGAAGCGGCAGCCCGTGATGAGCTTGTAGCCGAGCCAGATGGCGAGGAAGAGCGGGATGCCGATGTAGGTGGCGACCACGCCCGCCCAGTCGATCGTGCCCGCGAGGAAGGCCTGGTAGTTCTGGCCGAGCATGATGATCATGCAGAGCGCGAAGGCGAACATCGGTCCGAACGGGAAGAAGGACGACTTGTAGGGCAGCTTGTTGACGTCGTAGCCGTTCATCACGTAGCCGCGGCGGAAGCGGTAGTGGCTGATGGCGATGCCGAGCCAGGCGATGAAGCCGCTCATGCCCGAGGTGTTGAGCAGCCAGAGGTAGACGGACTGGTTGTCAAAGAGGGACGTCAGGAAGCACAGGCCCGCGACCGCCGTCGTGGCGAAGAGCGCGTTGCGCGGGACGCCGGAGGCGGAGAGCTTGCCGAAGATCTTCGGGGCCGAACCCTGGTGCGCGAGCACGAAGAGCATGCGCGTGGAGGCGTAGAGGCCAGAGTTGCCAGCGGAGAGCACCGAGGTGAGGATCACGGCGTTCATGAGCGCGGCGGCCGAGAGCAGGCCCGCGTGCTCGAAGACGAGCGTGAAGGGGCTTACGGCGATGTCGGCCACGTCGTTCCTGAGAAGGCGCGGGTCGGTGTACGGAATGATCAGGCTGATGACGAAGATCGAGAGGATGTAGAAGAGCAGGATTCGCCAGAAGACCTGTCGGACGGCCTTGGGAATGTTCTTCTCGGGATGCTCGGTTTCGCCAGCGGCGATGCCGATGAGCTCGGTTCCCTGGAAGGAGAAGCCCACCACCATGGCGACGCCGATCAGGGCGGGAAGGCCGCCCACGAAGGGCGCGTCGCCGATCGCCCAGTTCTCGAAGCCCGCAGGCGTGTCGCCCGAGAGGATTCCGAAGATCATCGCGAAGCCCGTGCAGATGAAGAGGATCACGGTTACGACCTTGAGGAGCGCGAACCAGTATTCCGTCTCGCCGAAGCCTTTTACGGATATGTAGTTGAGCGTGAATATGAACGCGAGGAAAAGTGCGCTCCAGAGTGTTCCGGGCACGTCGGGGAACCACCAGCCCATGACGAGCTGGGCGGCCACAAGGTCGACTGCGACCGTAATGGCCCAGTTGTAGCAGTAGTTCCAGCCGAGGGCGAAGCCGAAGCCTTCGTCGACGTAGCGGCGGCCGTAGGTGGAGAACGAGCCGGCCACGGGTTCGTAGGCGGCGAGTTCGCCGAGGCTCGTCATCAGGAAGTAGACCATGAGGCCGATGATCGAGTAGGCGAGCAGGGCGCTGCCGGGACCGGCCTGGGCGATCGTCGCGCCGGACGCCACGAAAAGTCCCGTGCCGATGGAGCCGCCGACGGCGATCATCGTGATGTGACGCGCCTTGAGGTCTCGGCGCAGTCCGGTGTTGGAGCCGGTGGTAGTGTCGGACATGTGGGTAGGAATCTCCGGAAAGAAATGCGTTCGCAGGAGGGAGGACACGGAGCGAACCTGCAGCGGCCGGCGGGGCCTTGCGGGCTTGCAGCAGATGTCCGGGCGAACTTTTCCGGGTGCGGGCCTGCCGGCCGCACTGTCGAAAAGCGACCGAACGGTCAGCGACAGCTCCTCCGCCGCGGATCGGCGGGAGTGAGGCGGATGTTCTCCGCGTCACCAATGGCCGCCGCGTGTCCGCGGCGTCATTTCGGCAGGCTGCCCTTTCGAGCGGCGTCCTCGGATACCTCCTCGGCCGTCTACTGATGCAGTCCCTGCGCCTCTATCTTGCCTGGCGCCCCTCAAGGCGGAAGCCTTGAAAAGCGTGAAAGGCGTTATTTTGACACAGATTGCAGGCCGGGTGAAGCGGGCGGCCGTTTTTTTCCATGCCAGAATCCCGATTCGCCGCGCCCGTCTCCCGTGCGAAGCATGCACCATCTCGTACCACTCTATAAAATACTTTCAGGATTGCGCGAGCTTCGCAATTTTTTTGATATAGAGGTAAGAATATGGGCATGTTTGGACCGGGCAAGGAAGGATGGCTGGCAGAAGCTGAGATGCTGAGTTGGGCTTTCAGACATTTGAAGGCTGAGGAGAGGGACTACCTCACCAAGAGGCTCAAGCATGTTCTGGGAAAACGCACGCTGAAAGGCTCTTGGTTTGAGAAGGACAAGAGTCTTCTCGAGATGCTTGTGGCGGGGCCGGCCCATCGTGCAGGGTTGGGCTCCCTGCCGCTGATGACAGCCGCCAACACGGAGAAGATGCATGCGCTTGACTATCCGGGGCTGTCTGAGGACAAGACGCCCGAGGCCTTTTTCAGACGCGTGGAGGCTGCTGCGACACACGAGAAGTCGAAGGAGGCGATGAGGGCCTTTCATGAGGAGATCGACGGCACTCCTTATGACCGCAGGGCATTTGCCATGCTCATCATCTACATCTGCGGATTCGGACTGTCGTGGTACGCAAAGGCCTTCCTTGAACGCTACTGCAGGGAGTTTGGCGCGAACTCGCAGACCACTCTCTCCATCAGCTTTGATCCGAGCCTGTACGAGGGGAAGGACGGCGATCCTGAAGGCGAAGAGGCGTCCGCAGGCGAGAAGTCCGAAAAGCCCTCGCAGGAGCAGGCCCCGGCTGAGGCCGTCCCTGCCGGTGCGTCCGAGACTGAGGGGGCTCGGGAGGCTCCTGCGCAGACGGGGGACGAAGTCCCCGGCGTCGAGGCCGCGAAGGTTGCCGAGTCTGCCGCCGAGCCTGCCCCCGTCGTACCTGCACCCGTCGTGCCTGTGCCCGCTGAAGGGGCGAAGGCGAGCACCGTCTTTCCGCGAGACTTCTCCGTCACCGTGCCGCCCTTGCCGCGAGGCGTGACCCGTTATCTGGGCTACATCCGCACGAGTGGCGGAAACTTCTTCAACTTCTATGTTCTCGCCGAGTGGTACAAGGACCGCTTCGGCGCGCTCGAGTCGGAGGCCAAGCAGCTTTTCCCCTCCTACGGTGCCTTCAACCTGAAGTCGGCGGGCCGCAACCAGATCAAGGAAGGCGCCTTTTACGTCATTGACCTGTACCCGTCGGATCTGATGCAGAACTTCGACGAAAACGGCCGCGTGCGCTCCGATTTCTGCAAGTTCGTCGACTTCTCGAGGATCACGAGCAGCAAGCGCTTCTTCAGCGCGTCTGATTTCGGCATTCATCTTGTCGTGAAGCCCGCCGAGGACCTAGACCGCATCGACTTCACCTCGACGATGATTCCCGTCAGCGTGACGGATTCTGAGGATCTGGAAGGCGAGATGAAGGTTGCCAACGAGTTCGTGCTGCTCGAGTACAAGGACTGTTTCTACGGTCCTCTGCGCCTGAAGAGAGACAACCGCGGTAAGAACTACGTCACGTTCTCCGGCACCGTCAACAAGGGGCTCGTGTCCGCCTTCAGGATCAAGGCCGACAAGGTCGAGGAGGTTCGCGAGTACGTCAGGTGGGAGGGCGCCGGCCAGCCCGTGCACGTGGGCGTGCGCTGCGCGAAGACGGCCTTCATGGATGCGGTTTCGGTCGACGTCTGGAGTGACGCGGATCTGCTCAGGCGCCTTCTTGAGAAGTCTGCTGTGCGTGCCGCCTACATCAGGGACCGGCTCCAGTCTCCCGAGGCCTTCGAGGACGTGGAGCCGGACGTGACGGCCGGTCGCCTTGCCCGCGCCAGAAACGTGATGCGCCGCCTGCAGTACAAGGAGGAGGTGAAGGAGCATGTCGCGAACTTCGTGCTCGACGAGATCAGGGCCGGCAACGACGCCATGATTGACGCCGTGATCTCGCGCGTGGCGGTCGGTGACAAGCTGATCGACAAGATCTCCGCAAAGACTCTCGTGGGCGTGAGGGTCGAGCGCCTGAAGGCCGAGGAGAAGACGCTCAGCGAAAACATCCGAGTGCAGGAAGGCAAGAGGGACGAGCTCACTCGCAAGTACGCCAGTCTCGAGATAAGCAAGAAGGAGCTCGACGCGGAGCTCCGGAGGAAGGCCCTCGCGTCCTGTCTTCTGGATGCAAAGAAGGACGTGATCGAGCAGCTTCTCAAGCTGGACGGGATGCTTGAGAAGCGTCGCGAGAATTACCGCAGGCTCGAAAACCTGCACACGAAGCTTCTCGAGGAGTCGAAAAGAATCTGTGAGCGCACGCACGGAGCCGACGGCGAGCTGATGCCCGAGTCCCTCGTGAGGGCGCTCGACGCCTGGACTGAGGACGATGACAGGAGCCGTCGCGAAAGGCTCGCGCAGGCCGTCTGCGGCGTCAGGCCCGCGAAGCTCAGGGGACGCGAGCTGGCCGATGCGCTCGTCAGGTCCGTGCAGGAGGTTCGACGCTACGATGAGAACACGGTGCTCAACCTCTACATCTGTTGGGCGCAGAACTTCCTCACGGTGCTCTCGGGCGAGCCCGGCTCGGGCAAGACCTCGATCTGCCACATTCTGGCGAGGACGCTGGGTCTGGACGCCTTCGACAACCTGCTGTCGTCCGACGAGCGTGCGGGTCTTTCCGCCGGACGCTTCGTGCACGTGCCGGTCGAGTACGGCTGGACGTCGAAGCGCGACTTCGTGGGCTACTGGAATCCGATCACGAACAGGTTCGAGTCTTCGGATCCCGCCAGATGGGACCTGCTCCGCACGCTTGATGCGGAGGAGAGGAGCGCATCGGGGTCGGTCTATCCCGCGATGATGCTGCTTGACGAGGCGAACCTCTCGCCGATGGAGTACTACTGGTCCGACTGGATGCGTCTGTGCGACGAGCAGACGTCGTCCGGCATCGTGACGCTCTGGGACAAGGCGCCGACGAAGGTGCCCGAGACGCTGCGCTTCATGGCGACCATCAACAACGACAGTACGACCGAGACGCTCTCGCCGCGCCTCATCGACCGTGCAGCCGTCGTGACGCTGCCCGTCGTCGATTGCATTGAAAACACGAGCCCCGCGAAGGTCGTGGGACCCGTGTCCTGGAAGGAGCTTCAGGCCTACTTCGGGGCGAAGGCCGTTTCGAAGAACGCGCGCGAGCTCTCGGACCTGCACGACAGGCTGATGCCCATGCTCGAAGGCTTCGGCATCAGGCTCTCGCCCCGCTCGATCCGCCAGATGAACGGATACGTGGGCGCGGCGTCCTCGATCTTTGCGGACGGGGACAAGCCCGCCTGGCTTGATGCGGCCGACTTTGCGGTGATGCAGAAGTGCCTGCCGCGCATCACGGGCACGGGCGCCGCCTACCGCGAGAAGCTCGTGGAGTTCAGGAGCGGTCTTGAGTCGCTCGGACTGTCGAGGTCCGTCGAGGTCGTCGACCGCATTCTGCGTCAGGGCGACGAGGCCATGGACTGCTACCGCTTCTTCTGACGGAGGTGGCCATGACTGCTGAAGATGCAGGTGCGGGCGTGCAGGCGGGAACGCTCGTGCTCACGGTCCGCCCCGAGGGCGCGGCCCCCGTGCCGTTGCCGCTTCATGAGGCTGAGCCCCTGATCGGAGACTGGTCGGGGCAGCCCGCCGTGGAGGCGGGTGTGCCCGTGTCGCTTGAGGTTTCGGGCCTTCCGCCGAGGGCTGCCGTCACCGTCAGGATGGGCGGCGAGGTGCTCGCGGGCGACCAGTATCGCGAGGAGGACTGCGTACACCTCGATCTGCAGGATCCGCTTCCCTTCGACAACATGATCGGCGTGGCGACGCTCGAGGTGCTCGTGAGCATGGGACCTCAGGCGTGCAGCTTCTTCTATGCCGAGCCGCTTCGCATCATTCTCAAGCCGGGGCTTGCCTCGGACAATCTGCTCAGGATGAGCGAGAGCGTGGCGGAGCACGTGGAGAGGCTCTTCGGGGGCGATGCCGTCAGGACGGGCGACGATTCGCTTGGCGATCTTCTGGGCGTGCTCGAGCGTCTGTCGTCTCTCTACGAGAGGCAGTATCCGTATTTCCGCGAGGATCCCAAGTGCAGGCTCGCCTCCACTGCCAGACGCATGAGCATCGAGCGCATGCGCGACATGACGCCCGAGGCCGCGCGCTGGATGGCCTCGCATCCGCACGAGTGGCAGAGAGTGGCGCCGGGACACGGCATCCGCATGCGGGGCGCGAACTGGATGCCCGCTCATGCGCTCGTGCGCACGTCCGAGCTGAGCAGGGACCTTTATGAAAACCGCGTGGTGGCAGGCTTTCCGCTGCATCTTGCGTCGGAGACGAGGCGTCTGGCGCAGGCGTTCGAGGACGCGGTGCGCGTCGGCGCGGGACCTCTTGACGCGGGGACCATCGGCCGCATGGCCGCCGTGCGCATCGTGAGTTCGGAGGCTGACGTCCTGAGGGGCTACGGCATCGTGTTCTCGCGCATTGCGGAGCTCTACCGGGACGCGCTCGGCGTGACGCCCGAGCCCGTGAACAGGCTGCCCGCGCCCGCGAGGCATTTCATCGAGACGTCCCAGTACAGGCTCGTCTACGAGCTGATGCGCGAGTGGTTCGAGCTCAGGCCCGTCGAGGCTGAGAAGCTCGTGAGCAGGCTTGCGAGCGTGACGAGTCCGAGGCTCTACGAGTACTTTTCGCTCGTTTCACTTCTCGGCGGCCTTGAGCGCAGGGGCTGGACGAGCGTGGAGGCGAAGAGGCACGAGTATGCGGGAGCGGGTCCGCTTTATGCGGACAATGCGGCCGCGGCCCTTCTCAACACCTTCATCTTCAGGAGGAAGGAAGACGACGGAGGGAACGAGGAGATCGTGAGGCTCTGGTACCAGCCCGTGCTGGCGGCGGGAAATGTTGAGCCCGAGAACGGCATCGGACTTGCGAGGACGACACGCTGGTCCGTGAGGCCCCTCAATGCGGAGGCTGCCGACACGCTGAGGGAGACGGACAGGGCCTGGTATTCGCCCGACTTCCTGATTTCGCTCGAGAGCGGAGGCAGGACGGCCTGGGCGGTCATGGACAGCAAGTATTCGACCGTGGGAACGGTGCTGCGGCACCATGCGATGCAGCAGGCCTTCAAGTACCTGACCTCGCTCGGGACGGTGAGAAAGGACGACGTGTATGCGGGCCTCTGGCTCTACTGCGGCAGCGTTGCGAACGACCGCACGCAGGAGGGGTCGTTCTTCAATGCGTCGGCCCCGGACGTCCTGCCCGTGCCCGACATGGTGCTTGAGCGCGTCAATGCGCTCTCGGAGGCCGATCCCGTTGCAGGCGTGCTTGAGCGCCTGAGGACGGTGCTCGCGAGGTAGGTGGCGGGGCGTCGTGCGTCAGTCGACGGGGCGGTGGGCCGGGAAGAGGCGGCCGAGGACCTTGAGAAAGACCTTGGCGAACTGCCCGCCGCAGACGGCGGCGACGAGCGTGCCCTCGCGCACGCCCTCGATCGAGCCGAGGAGAAGGCAGGAGAGCGAGGTGGCCGCGATGACGAGGAAGACGTCGATGCCGGTGCGCAGGTTGCCGAAGGAGCCGCCCCAGCGCCTGATGATGCTGATGACGAGACCTTCGGGCGGCAGGATCGCCAGACGCGCGAAGACCATGCCCGCAATGCCCATGCCGTTGAAGACCGTGCCGATGAAGACCGTCGCAAGCTGCTCGAGGTAGGCGGCGGGCGCGACGAAGGACGTGAGCGCATAGGCCGCGTCGAAGAAGAGGCCGAAGACGAAGCAGATCGGAATCTGCTTGACGAGCTTCACGAGAAACCGTGACGGATCGACCGCCGTCTGGAGCACGAAGAAGAAGACGTTCGTGAGGAAGACGAAGAAGCCCATCGAGAGCGGAAGGGCCTTGGAGAGGACCAGGGCCACGGAGCTGATGGTGCCTGTGCCGAGACCGGCGTGCGTGATGACCGAGATGCCCGTCGAGAGCATCAGAAGCCCGAAGAAAAAGATGAGTGCGCGAATAAACATGGTGCCTGTTGTTCTGAACTTGCGCCCGGCTGCGCGGGACGGCCGGAAGCGCCGGAGAGGCGCGGCGGTCGCTCGGAGGCTTTTGCGAAGGTCGTCAGGCGTGGTCGGGTTAACCCGAAAGTCGAACTTTATCAGAAAAGATCGGGCGGGACGTTTTTCAGGCAACGCTTTCGATCGGGCGGAGTCGCTAGCCCGATCGTCGTAGTACCGCCGGCCAGGAGCGGTGTGGCGGAGTTTGGGAGTATCATACGAAATCCAAACTCTTCATACGCCTGATGCCACCCGACGATGCACGGGGAGGCTTGAGCGTGAAGGCGATACGCACGACAACAGAACGAAGAAAGGAGATTCGCCGTGACACTCTCGGACGACGTGCGCGACTACTGGAACACACGCGCGGAAGGCTATTCGCTTCACAACTGCGATGAGCTTGACGGAGGGACGGGGCTTGTGCTTGAGCACCTGTTCAGGACGGAGCTCGGGGCGAAGCCCGGGATGCGGGCGCTTGATGCGGGCTGCGGTCCGGGGATCTTCAGCATCGTGCTGGCGAGACTCGGCTGCAGGGTGACGGGCATGGACCTGTCGCCCGAGATGCTCGAGCACGCGGGGGCGAACGCGAAGAGCCGCGGGCTTGAGGCGGACTTCAGGCTGGGCGACGTGACGGATCCCGGGATGGAGCCGTCGTCGCTGGACCTGATCGTCTCGCGGTGCGTGCTCTGGAACCTGCCTGCGCCCGCCGAGGCGTACAGGCGCTGGATGAGTCTTCTGAAGCCGGGCGGCAGGCTTCTTGTGATCGACGGCAATCATTATCTGCATCTCTTTGACGAGCGCTATGCGCTCTGGGCGCTGAGGTCCGCGCCCGCGCCGGGGCATGCGGCGAGGTACATGAGGGGCGTGAGCAGCGAGCGCATCGACAGGATTGCGCGCGATCTGCCGCTGTCGTGCATCGAACGTCCCGCGTGGGACGTCGAGGTGCTCGAGTCGCTCGGCGCCGAGGTGCGCGTTGCGAGCGAGGACCGCAGGACGGTGGCGACGGGTGGCGGAGAGGCGCAGGTGACGACGAGCTTCTGCATCGTGGCTCGGAAGCCCTAAGCGCAGGAGCGCAGGGGCCGCCCGTGTGGCGGCTCGGGGGCGCCCTGAACTACAATGACAGATTGCAATTGGTTGCGGATTCAAACTTCCGGAAATTTCTGTCATGGGCTGGCTTCAAGCTCTTCTTACCGACTCGGGCTCCTTCACGCACGCGCTTCTCGCGTATTCGCTCATCATTGCGGCGGGTCTCTGGATCGGGCGCTTCAGGTTCTTCGGCGTCTCGGTCGGCGTCACCTGCGTGCTTTTTCTCGGCCTTTTTGCGCGCTATCTGGGCGTTGACGTCGACCCCTCGATCATTTCGTTCTTCCGCAACTTCGGCCTGGTCCTCTTCGTCTTCTTCATCGGCCTGCAGGTGGGCCCGTCGTTCTTCTCGACCCTGAGAAACAGCGGCTGGGGGCTCAACGGGCTGATGTGCCTGTCGGTGGGCGTGAGCCTGCTTCTGACGGTCGGGATCTGGGCGGCTTCGGACGGCGCGCTGGCTCTGCCGCAGCTCCTCGGCGTGCACTTCGGCGCCGTGACGAGCACGCCCGGTCTGGGCGCGACGCAGGAGGCGCTCGCAGCCATGGGGTACAAGGGCGACATCACCGTGGGCTATGCCTGCGCCTATCCCGTGTCGATCATCGGCGTCATCCTGACGCTTCTCTTCGTGAGGAAGGTCTTCGGGATCGACGTCAAGCACGAGGAGATGCTCTGGGAGGAGGCGCAGAAGAAGCGCGCCCAGACGCCGATCTACTTTCACGTGACGCTCTCGAACCATGCGCTCGACAATCATACGCTGCGTGAGATCCGCTCTCTCGTCGGCCGCAACTTCATCTGCTCGCGCATTCTGCACGACGGCGTGATCACGAGTCCGACGGCCGACACGGTCGTGCACGAGGGCGACAAGCTGCGCATCGTGGCGGGCCCGCGCGACAAGGAGGCGATCGTCGCCTTCTGCGGCGAGGAGGACACGAAGATCGACCTTGCGACCGCGCACTCGCCGCTCGTCTCCCGCCTCATCAGCGTCACGCGCGAGGAGGTCAACGGCGCGCTCATCGAGGACCTGCACCTCTCGCGAATGGACGGCGTGAACATCACGCGCGTCAACCGCTCGGGCGTCGTGCTCTTTCCCTATAACACGCTGCGCCTGCAGATCGGCGACACGCTCAACTGCGTGGGTCCGGCCAACGCAGTGGCGCGTCTGGCGGCCATGATGGGCAATCAGGAGAAGCGGCTTGAGAGGCCCAACGTCTTCGCGATCTTCATCGGCATTGCGCTCGGCCTCGTTCTGGGCAGCGTTCCGATCGCCTTTCCGGGCATGCCCACCGAGATCAAGCTCGGTCTTGCGGGCGGCCCGCTCATCGCGGCCATCCTGCTGAGCTACTACGGCCCGCGCTTTCATCTCGTCACGTACACGACCGTCTCCGCCAACCTGATGCTCAGGGAGTGGGGCCTCACGTTCTTCCTCGCAAGCACGGGCCTGGCCGCAGGCGACATGTTCATCGAGGCCTTCGTGAGCGGCATCGGTTGGGTCTACATGGCGCTCGGCCTCGTGATCAGCGTCGTGCCCATGGCCGTCATGGCCGTCGTCGCGCGCCGCTTCATGCGGCTCAACTTCCATACGATCGCGGGCCTCATCGCAGGCGCCTCGACGAGCAGCTCGGCGCTCAGCTTCGTCAACAGCCTCTCCGAACGCGGCCTCGCCGTGCTCGCCTACTCGACCGTCTACCCGCTCGCGATGTTCCTGCGCATCATCTCGGGCCAGATCATCCTGATGCTCTTCTTCTCCATGCAGTGAACGAGGAGCTAACGGAGGTCCGAAGGGCTTTCCCAGAGGTGGGTGCGAACGATGTGTTCGGTAAAGTCGAACGTAACGAATTGAAGCGTTCGACAGAATTGGGTGAACTATAATGTCTGCGACTTATAGACAACGAGCGTCCTGCGGCCGGACGCCGTGACGCCTCCGCACGCCCCCCGGCGGTGTGCGCTGACACTCAGACCAGACGGGCCGCACAGGGAGAAATCGAAATGAACTTCACCGCAAGGCTTGCCGGCGTCGCCGCCGCTCTGTGCCTTTCCTTCGGCGCCGTTGCCGCCGACAACGGCACGCAGCCGATCACCGATCAGGACCAGTGCCACAGCTGCGACATGTGGATCACGAAGTATCCCGGCCCGAAGGCCGAGATCGTGACGAAGAGCGGCCACGTCTACAAGTTCTGCAGCACGAAGTGCATGACCTGCACGCTGCTTCGCCTCGGCGAGTCCGACAAGATCGCGGGCATCTGGGTCAACGACATGGTCGGCAACGACTGGGAGCATCCTGACGCCACCTTCATCGACGCCAAGACCGCCTGGTACGTCCAGGGCTCGAGCCGCAAGGCCACGATGGGCAAGTCGCTCGCCTCCTTCAGCACCGAAGAGGCCGCCGTTGCCTTCCGGAAGGAATTCGGCGGCACGCTCTACCGCTGGAACGACCTGACGAAGGAAATCCTCGGCTGCAAGGTTCCGAAGAAGCCGACTGTGCCGATGGAATGATGATCATCTGAAGAGGTATGCGCGCTTTGGCGCGCATCTGCATCCATGCAGAGCCCAACGGGCCCGAAATCCATGCGATTCCGGGCCCGTCGTCATTTTCTGACGGTATGCAGGCGGATGACGCCTCAAGGGTAGGCTGTTCGGACAAGCCTTCATGTCGGGCAGTTTTGACATGATTGTGCTGCAGCCATTTCGAGGGTGACGGGATAATGGGGACGGTTGTTCCTAGGGGTTTGCACGGAGAATGGGGCGACGGGGAGGAGAGGGTTCCGCGGGCAGACTTTTCGGACGCGATGCACGGGCGCCGTGCCTTTGCACGCAAGCACGAAAAGGACATCATAGATGAAAAGCCTCGAAGACCTTCGACTTGACGACTTTCGCCTTGAGCTCAAGGGGAGAAGTTTGGTTCCGATCATGCAGGGAGGGATGGGCGTGAACATTTCGACCGCCGAAATGGCGCAGGCCGTGGCCGCGCGCGGTGGCATCGGGCACGTCTCGGACGCGATGGTGCCGGACCTTGCGGACCGTCTTTTCGGGACGGGCTTCACGCGCATGAAGGCGCTTGCCTGCAAGGCGCTCGAGCGCACGACGGGCGAGGCCGGGTTTCACTTTCCCGTGGAGAAGATCCGCGAGGCCGCGAAGCTCTATCTCGGGCGCGTGATGGAGGGCAGGACGGGCGAGGGGCGAATTCACGTCAATATCATGGAGAAGCTCACGATGAACGCCTCGCTCGAAACCCTGAGGGCCCGCCTTCTCGGGGCGCTTGATGCGGGCGTCGACGGGATCAGCCTTTCGGCGGGCCTGCATGCGGGATCCTTTGCGCTCATGAGCGGGCATCCGAGGTTTCGCGATGCGTGTCTCGGGGTGGTGGTTTCGAGCCGCCGGGCGCTCAATCTCTTCATGAGGAAGTCCGCGAAGACGGGGCGCCTGCCTGACTACGTCGTGGTCGAGGGCCCGCTCGCGGGCGGGCATCTGGGCTTCGGAGCGGACTGGCAGCGCTTTTCGCTCGCCGACATCGTGCGGGACGTGAAGGGTTGGCTGCATGAGAATGCGCTTCGGATTCCCGTGATCGCGGCGGGCGGCGTCTTCACGGGGACGGACGGTGTGCGGATGATCACGGAGGCGGGCGCGGACGGCATTCAGGCCGCGACGCGCTTTGCGGTGACGAGGGAGTCGGGGCTGCCCGACGCCGTCAAGCAGCGCTACTTCGACGCGCGGGCGGAGGACATCGAGGTCAACGGCATTTCGCCGACGGGTTATCCGATGAGGATGCTCAAGTCGAGTCCCGCGATCAACGCCGCGCTCAAGCCGCAGTGCGCGGCCTACGGGTACATGCTTGATCACGGCGGCTGCGCGTATCTCAGGGCCTGGCGCGAGGCCGAGGCTGCGGGAACGGCGCAGGACGGCATCCGGGAGAAGACCTGCCTTTGCGCGCAGATGCGCAGCTCACGCGTCTGGACGCTCGGTGCGAACGGGGCAAGGCTCGCGGAGGCGGGGAAGCGGGATGCCTCGGGCAGGTGGGTGCTTCCGTCGACGGCGGAGGTGTTCGACGACTACCGTTTCGGCGTGGCGGACGAGGTGCATGCCAGACGGGATGGATGCGGTTCATAGGGGCGCGCGGAGCGTGCGGACAAAAGGCGAGCAGATGTATCCCTGCGGGCGTGAATCGTACAAAACGCACGCAAAATCGATATGATGTAGGGACTTTTTTCCCGCACGCCGTCCGACGCGTGCGGATGAGGCCGGCGATGGGGCTCTGAACGAGCACGAAGGCCGCCGGCCGACTTCTCGCTACGGAACCTGATCGTGAAAATTTTGCTGATTCCCGACTCCTTCAAGGGGAGCCTTTCCTCCGCCCGTCTCTGCGCCATCATGAAGAAGGCGGCGCTCGACGTCATGCCGGACGCGCAGGTGACGTCCATCCCGGCCGCCGACGGCGGCGAGGGCACGCTCGACGTCATCCGCAACTCCATCGGCGGCTCCTTCGTGGTGCACAGCGTGACCGGCCCCTGCGGCCAGCCCGTGAGCGCGCGCTATCTGAGCGCGGGCGACACGGCCTATGTGGAGCTCGCGGAGGCTGCGGGCCTGCAGCACAGGCTGCCCGGCTTCTCCGCCGCCAACACGACGACCTTCGGCGCGGGCCAGCTCATCGGCGAGGCGCTCAATGCGGGCCACCGCCGCATCGTGATCACCCTCGGCGGCAGCTGCACGACGGACGCGGGCTGCGGCATGGCCGCTGCGCTCGGCGTGCGCTTCACGGCGCCCAACGGCCGCAGCTTCATCCCGACGGGCGCCACGCTCGGCGCCATCCGCCACATCGCCCTCAATCCGTTCTTCTTCCAGAGCGGCGTGAGGATCGAGGCGCTGTGCGACGTGACGAATCCCCTGTGCGGCCCGAACGGCTCCGCGAGGGTCTTCGGCCCCCAGAAGGGCGCCACGCCCGAGATGGTCGAGACGATGGAGGCCGGCATGGCGCATCTGGCCACGATCTTCGAGCGCAACAAGGGCCCGAAGCTCGCCGACATGTCCTGCGCGGGCGCGGCCGGCGGCTGTGGCGCGGGCGTCGTCGCCTTCCTCAACGGCAGGCTTCTGTCGGGCAGCGATGCGCTTCTTGACCTGATGAACTTCTCCGCCCTTGCGGCCGATGCGGACCTCATCGTGACGGGCGAGGGCATGGTCGACGACCAGACGGCGGGCGGCAAGTTCGTCAGTGCGGTGGCGGCCCGTGCGAACGGCACGCCCGTCGTCGTGCTCGCAGGCGGCATCGCAGAAGGCACGAACCTCGAGGCCCTGTACGAGAAGGGCGTCACGGCTGTGATGCCCGTGACGAGCCGTCCGATGACGCTCGGCGAAGCCATGTCGAGCGGCGCCGAGGGCGTGCGCCTCACGGCCACGCAGCTCTTCAGGCTCGCCGGGGCGCTCAAGGCCTGACGGAGAAGACGTCCGAACCATGATTCGAAAGGGGCTCCCGCCTGAGGCGGGGGCCCCTTTTGAATTTTTGCAGGATGAAAAAGGCCGTATCGCAGCGACTGCGATGCGGCCTTTCGGTGACTTTCGATGACGGAGGTCTTATTTCTGCTGGAGCTTTTCGACGGCGGCCTTGACCTCGGCGTTCGAGGCGGCGCTGCTCTTGAGGAGATCGCGGATTTCGCGAAGGAGCACGACGTCCTCGGGCGTGGGCGCGGGGGCGGGGGCGGGAGCGGCGGCCTTCTTCTCCTCTTCGGCCTTGAGAAGCTTGGCGGCTTCGGCCTCGAGGCGCTTGCGGATGGTCGTGACGACCTTGATGAGCCAGAAGATCACGAAGGCGAGCAGCAGGAACTGCACGACGGCCGTGAGGAAGGCGCCGTAGCCGAATACCGTGGCGCCGGCCTTGACGAGGGCCTCGTAGGTTTGGGGGCCCGTGTAGCCTTCGACGGGCTTGAGGACCACGAAGAGGTTCGTGAAGTCGGGGCGGCCGACGAGCACGCCGAGGATCGGGTTGACGATGTCCTTGACGAGCGAGTTGACGATGTTGGAGAAGGCGGCGCCGATGATCACGGCGACGGCGAGATCCATGACGTTGCCCTTCGAGATGAACGCCTGGAATTCCTTGAGAAAGTTGCGCAATTTGTGTCTTCTGGCTGTGGTTTGAGGGTTGAAGTCATCACCGTGGCGTCCTCTGGGAACGCCTGCAGGAGGATATTTTAGGCATGCCCGCCTCTCTTGTCGAATGAGGCGTGGAGCGCGTTTGAGCCGTTCGCCTTCGAAGTGCGCCATAATGATCAGATTCTGTTTTCGGTTTTGCGGCGCCGTCAGGCGTCCCGGGCCGTTCAAAGTGAAGGAAGAAAGATGCTTGATTTATCCACGGTGCGCATTGCGTTTTTGGGCTTCGGGAACATGGCGTCGGCCATGGCCGACGGCTGGATCCGTTCGGGAGTGGTGAAGCCGGAGCAGCTCGGCGCCGCCTCCCGCCGTCAGGACGTGCTCGAGGCGCGCACGAAGGCGCGCGGCATGAAGGCCTTTGCGGCCTGCGAGGAGGCCGCACGCTGGGCCGACGTGGTCGTGGTGGCCGTGAAGCCCCATCTTGTCGAGGGCGTCGTGAAGCCCATTCGCGGGATCCTCAAGGACAGGCTCGTCCTCTCGGTGGCGGTGGGCAGGCTCTTTGACTTCTACGAGTCCATCCTCGAGTCCGGCACACGCCATCTCTCGACGCTTCCCAACACCCCCGTGTCCATCAACGAGGGCATCGTGATCTGCGAGGCCCGTCATTCGATGACGCTCGACGACGAGGCGTTCGTGGAGCAGCTCTTTGCGAAGCTCGGCCTTGCCGAATTCGCCGACGAGAAGATGATGTCCGCCGCGGGAACGCTTGCGGGCTGCGGTCCGGCCTTTGCCGCCATGTTCATCGAGGCGCTCGCCGACGGTGCCGTCAAGCACGGCGTGCCGCGCGCGGCCGCCTATTCGCTCGCCTCCCAGATGCTTGCGGGCACCGCAAAGCTCCAGCTCGAGACGGGCGCGCATCCCGGTGCGATGAAGGACGCCGTCTGCTCGCCCGGCGGCACGACGATCATCGGCGTTGCGGCGCTCGAAAGGAAGGGCTTCCGCTCGGCCGTGATCGACGCAATCGATGCGATCGAGACGAGGAGCCGCTGAGGCTTTACCTGAGTCCGCTCGATTGGTCCGGAAAGTTTCGCCCGCCTGACGGTGAGGTCGGCGGGCGAAATGTTTTTCACAGAAACAGCCGCAGGAAGCCTCCGAATTCATTCGGATGGAGGAACGCGGCAAACTTCTCTCTTCCAATCTATTTGTTGTCCCCGATGAAAGGCGTGTGTCTTTCCAGCCCCTGTGCCAAGGTACTTCCATGAGCACGAAATCCTTCATCATCAGTCTTCCGATCATCACCGGAGATCAAGACCGCCGTCGGCTGCGGAAGAGTTTCAGCTTCGGCTGCAACCTTCAGAACGCCGTCATGGGCGGTGGATGGGATCGTGTTCTGAAAATGCGCGCCACGGCCGAGTGGCAGACCGCAAGAGCCATGCCGAAGAGCAGTGAAAGGACAAAAGCCTTCCGTGATCTTCGCGTGCACTTCCGCTTGAGCGAGTACGACTTTCATGCCGACGTCGCCATGCACCGCAAGGCTTCGGGACGCGGCCACTTACTCGGCATCAACGAATGTCAAAAGCTCGCTTCGAGAGCGTGGATCTCGGTGGAACGCCACCTCTACAACGGCGGCGCTCCGAGGTTCATCAGTTCTCGACGCGGACTGCATTCGATCGAAGGGAAGACCAATCGCACCGGCATCATCTGGAAAGCAGATCAGCAGTGCGTAACCGTCTGCAAGCGAGTGTACCGTGTTCGCGTTGACAAGCGCGACGACTGGCTCACCCGGGCTTTGCAGGATCCGACGGATCCCACAAAGCCCAGAAAAGTGAAGTACTGTCGGATCGTGCGTGAAATGCGCAAAGGCAAGGAGCGCTTTTTCCTTCAGCTCGTTGCCGAAGGGTCAAGCCCCCTGAAGCACGCCTACGCCGGCAAGGATCTGCGCATGGCCATTGATCCGGGACTCGGTTCGCTCACTTATGCGACTGAGGACGGGACAATTGCCAAAGTGCAGATTGCGCCGAGCGCGGACACGGATCACCGTGCCATACGCCGAATCCAGCGTGCGATGGAGCGAAGCCGCCGTGCGACGAATCCCGACAACTACGAAGCTGTTGACGTTGTTCGTCACGGCAAAAAGAAGAAGTCCTTCAAGGTGAAGTCCGGCAGGCTTCAATGGCGCTTCTCGAAGCGCTATGAAAGTCTGCGGGCAGAACTAGCGGAGATATTTCGTCTTTCGGCCGCAACTCGCAAGCGCGAGCACGGCGAGGTCTGCAACTGGCTTCTCGGCCATGCGGGCCACATCATTGTGGAGGACAACAGTTATAAGGCGTTCCAGAGGGGACGGTTCGGCAAGACCATCGGGCGACATGCGCCGGCAGCGTTATACGCACAACTGACGAACAAGGCTGAAAGCGCCGGTTTGTTGGTGGAAGTCGTATCGCCAAAGAAGCTCAAGCCCACGCAGCACAATCTGCTGACGGGCCAATTTGTCAAGCACGAACTTTGGGAGCGCCGCGTACGATTGGGCAACGATGACGACGATCGCTGGATCGACCGCGATGCGACGGCTTGTCTGAATCTGTTGTACGCAGATCTTGAAAAACAAACCTACGCCCCGGAACGGATCCGTGAGGCCGTTCTAGCCGGAGTAACAGCCTGGCTTGACGCCGGTGTCGTAGTCATTCAAGCCCGAGAAGGGATCACCGAGCGCGAGTTCGGGAGGTTCCGACGGCGGGGGATTCCGTCCCTTACCGTACAAGGGTTGCGTCAGCAAGGATTTCGTGGTCGGAGTGACAGCAAATCGGGGACAACCCCGAGGCGAAAAGCCTCGACTGAATCGAAACCCTCCCACTTCAGTGGCGAGGTTGTTTAGGTCCTCTTTTGAGGCACAATGTCGGCACAACCGTCATCACGGAGGAACTTCCGCCATGCTCCGCCTTTTTCCTGCCCTCGCCCTCGTCCTCTCTCTCGGACTTGCAGGCTCGGGCACCGTCTCCGCCGCGCCCCTCATCACCGTCGAAACGGCGCCTGGGGACGATGCCGCCATCATTGACGGCGTCAAGCGCACTCATGCGCCCGATCCGCGCACGAAGCTCTTCGAGGTGACGGCCGAAACGAGCGGCGGCATCACGGTGCTCAAGGGCCGCACGGACTCCGCCGAAGCGCTCTCCGACCTGCGCGCCGCCTACTACGTTCAGAAGCGCCCCGTCGACGTGCGCGTTAAGCTCCTGCCCGACTCGGACGACCTGAAGAAGAAGGTCTGGGCCTTCACGACGGCCCCCGTGACCCGCATCACGGACCTCTCGGGCCGTCCCGTCACGACGGTCCCCGCAGGCACGCCCGCCGCACGCCTTGACGAGAAGGACGGCATGACGCTCCTGCGCCTGCCCGACGGCTCGATCGGTCTGGCCCGAAGCACGGACGTGCGTCCCTGCACCGAGACCGAGATCCTCATCCGCAACAGGCACGAAAGGCTCATCGTGACGGCCGACAAGGCCGTCTTCAAGCCCCTGCAGGAGGAAAGCGCCCCGTCCGCCGACGTCGTGCTGCCCCGCGGTGCGGTCCTTCGCCTTGACGGCGCGGGCGACGGCGTCATGCGCGCCGCGCTCCCCGACGGGCGTCGCGGCACCATCGCGGTCTCCGCCGTCGAGAAGCTCGCCGACTTCGAGCGTCGCGAGGAGAGCGAACGCCGAAGCGATCCCGCCGCCTTCATGAAGGCCCTCTCGGAGACGGCGGTGCGGGAGGCCGCCTCGGGCCGCCACGCGGACGGCGGCTCCTTCCTTCGCAGCGTCTTCCTCGCCCGCGACCTCATCGTGCAGCGCGATCCCGACATGCTGCTCGCCGCCTATCCGAAGGCCGACGGCGGCAGATCGCTCGACAGGTTCAAGCCCGGCGACGTGCTCGTCTTCAGGCCTGTCAACGGCGTCAGGGCCGCAGGCATCTCCCTTGGCGGCAGCCGCTTCGTCTCGGCGCCCGACATGGGCGGAGACCTCCGAAAGGGCGGCGCCAAGGCGCGCGCAGCGCTTCGCAAGTCGCTCGAAGGCGCCGTGCGCATCGATCCGGGCTTCCTCAACGATCCCTGCCTCACCTCCACCCGCTCGAACCCCTACTGGCAGGCCCCCGTCAAGGCCCTCGTACCCTGCAGCAGGCGCGCCGACATCGAAATGATCCGCTAAACAACCTCGCCACTGAAGTGGGAGGGTTTCGATACAGTCGAGGCTTTGCGCCTCGGGGTTGTCCCCGATTTGCTGTCACTCCGACCACGAAATCCTCGCTGACGCAGCCCTTGTACGGTGGAGGACGGAATCCCCCGCCGTCGGAACCTCCCGAACTCGCGCTCGGTGATCCCTTCTCGGGCTTGAATGACTACGACACCGGCGTCAAGCCAGGCTGTTACTCCGGCTAGAACGGCCTCACGGATCCGTTCCGGGGCGTAGGTTTGTTTTTCAAGATCTGCGTACAACAGATTCAGACAAGCCGCCGCATCGCGGTCGATCCAGCGTTCGTCATCATCTTCACCCAGTCGCACGCGGCGCTCCCAAAGTTCGTGCTTGACAAACGTGTCCGTCAGCAGATTGTGCTGAGAGGGCTTGAGCTTCCTTGGCGATACAACCGTTACCTGCAAACCGGCGCTTTCAGCCTTGCTTGTCAGTTGGGTGTAGAACGCCGCCGGAGCATGTCGCCCGATGGACTTGCCAAAATGTCCTTTTTGGAACGCCTTATAACTGTTGTCCTCCACAATGATGTGGCCCGCATGGCCGAGAAGCCAGTTGCAGACCTCGCCGTGCTCGCGCTTGCGAGTTGCGGCCGAAAGACGAAAAATCTCCGCTAGTTCTGCCCGCAGACTTTCATAGCGCTTCGAGAAGCGCCACTGAAGCCTGCCGGACTTCACCTTGAAGGACTTCTTCTTTTTGCCGTGACGAACAACGTCAACAGCTTCGTAGTTGTCGGGATTCGTCGCACGGCGGCTTCGCTCCATCGCACGCTGGATTCGGCGTATGGCACGGTGATCCGTGTCCGCGCTCGGCGCAATCTGCACTTTGGCAATTGTCCCGTCCTCAGTCGCATAAGTGAGCGAACCGAGTCCCGGATCAATGGCCATGCGCAGATCCTTGCCGGCGTAGGCGTGCTTCAGGGGGCTTGACCCTTCGGCAACGAGCTGAAGGAAAAAGCGCTCCTTGCCTTTGCGCATTTCACGCACGATCCGACAGTACTTCACTTTTCTGGGCTTTGTGGGATCCGTCGGATCCTGCAAAGCCCGGGTGAGCCAGTCGTCGCGCTTGTCAACGCGAACACGGTACACTCGCTTGCAGACGGTTACGCACTGCTGATCTGCTTTCCAGATGATGCCGGTGCGATTGGTCTTCCCTTCGATCGAATGCAGTCCGCGTCGAGAACTGATGAACCTCGGAGCGCCGCCGTTGTAGAGGTGGCGTTCCACCGAGATCCACGCTCTCGAAGCGAGCTTTTGACATTCGTTGATGCCGAGTAAGTGGCCGCGTCCCGAAGCCTTGCGGTGCATGGCGACGTCGGCATGAAAGTCGTACTCGCTCAAGCGGAACCGCACGCGAAGATCGCGGAAAGCCTTGGTTCTTTCTCTGCCTTTCGGCATGGCCCTTGTGGCCTGTCACTCAGGTGTGGCACGCATCTGCAACACACGATCCCATCCACCGCCCATGACGGCGTTCTGAAGGTTGCAGCCGAAACTGAAACTCTTCCGCAGTCGACGGCGGTCTTGATCTCCGGTGATGATCGGAAGACTGATGATGAAGGATTTCGTGCTCATGGGAGTACCCTAGCATAGGGGTTGGAAAGACACACACCTTTCATCGGGGACAACAAATAGATTGGAAGAGAGAGGTTGGCCGCATTCCTCCATCCGAATGAATTCGGAGGCTTCCTGCGACTGTTTCTGTGAAAACGGGCCTGCATCCGTGGCAGGATGCAGGCCCGTTCTGTCGGTGACGCGTCGCGGACGGAGGTCAGGCGGTCTTTTCGGTTTCAGCCTTGGCCGCTTCCTCGGCGGCCCTAGCGGCCTTTTCGGCGGCCTCGGTGCGCTTGGTGGCGACCGTGGCCATCATGCCCGAGCAGAGGATGACGGCGGCGCCCGTGAGGGTCGCGGCGGTCACGCTCTCGCCGAACCAGAAGAAGCTGATGATGACCGAGAACGGAATCGCGGAGAAGCCCAGACACGAGGAGAGGAGCATGTTGCCGTAGGCGTAGGAGCGGGTCGTGCAGATCTGGCCGAGCGTGGCGCACAGGCCCATGCCGAGAATGCCGACGAGGCCTTGGGCGTTGGGCATGTGCAGGCCGCCCTCGACGACGTAGCAGGCGATGAGGCCCGCGATGGTGCCGAAGAGCGTGAAGTAGAAGACGATTCGCCAGGAGGGCTCCTTCATGTCGCCGAGCTCCTTCATCTGCCAGTAGATGACGAGGTCGAGGAGCGAGACGCCCAGACAGATGAGGGCCGGGATCAGCTCGCCCTCGTTGAAGCTCGGCTGCAGCACGATGGTGACGCCCGTGAAGCCCGCGATCGTGGCGAGCACGAGCGCCCACGGCGCGGGCTTGTGGCGCATCAAGGCGAGGATCACGAAGTTGGCGGCCATGAAGAGCGGCGTCGTGTAGATGAGGGTCATGTTGGTCCCGAAGTGCATCTTTCCGAGCGTGAAGAACCAGAGCATGATCGAGAGCGTGCCGAGGACGGAACGCTTGATGTGGCCCGCGATGTGCGGGGTCTTGAGGGTGAGGGTAGCGCGGTTGCGGAAGACGAAGAGGGAGATCACGAGCACGCCGAAGAGCGAGCGGTAGAAGACCATTTCGATGGGGCCGTGTACGTCGCTGCAGAGCTTGACGAATGCCGCCATGACGGAAAAGAGCGCCGCAGCCGCCAACGCCCAAAGGGATTGCTTCATCATTTTATTTTCTTCTTGAAGACGGTTTGTGGGGGTGGTTTTGGGGTGACACGATTTTAGCCAAACCTGCGGTCCAAAAGAAGACGCAAAAGGCCTGCGGCAGGGGATTCGAGGGAAAACGTGAACACTAAAGACAACACCCGCAGAGCGGTGCGCTGCGGGTGTCGGGGAACAGGCGAAAACGGGCTGCCGGCGTCCTGCGGATGAGCGGCGGACGGGCGGCTCGTCAGCGCCAGGCTTCGATGAAGAGGAGCGTGATGGCGTCGAGGCCCGAGGCCGTCACGGCGAGGCGGGCTTGGGCGCGCACGACGGGCTTGGCGTGGTAGGCGATGCCGAGGGCGGCCGCGCCGATCATCTCGAGATCGTTGGCGCCGTCGCCTGCGGCGATGGCCTGTTCGAGCGTGGCGCCCGCCTGATGGCAGAGGATCTCGAGCGTGCGGCGCTTGCCGTCGGCGTCGAGGATGCGGCCGCCCGCGGGGCCCGTCACGGTGCCTGTGAGGACGCCGCGTTCGGCGTCGATGCCGAGCATGTTGCTGAAGTCGCCCGTCATGCCGAGGCGGGTTGCGATCGCGTGCGTGAAGTGCGTGAAGCCGCCCGAGAGGACGTAGCTGCGGATGCCGTGGGCGTTGCAGAAGTCGATGAGGCGTGCGGCGCCGGGCTGCAGGCGCACGCTCGCGAGGGCCTCGTCGATGACCGAGACGGGGGCGTCCCTGAGGAAGGCGACGCGCTTTTCGAGGCTTTCGGCGAAGGTGAGCTTCGTGCCGCCCTCCATGGCGGCGCGCGTGACTGAGGAGACCTCCTCGCCCACGCCGTGAAGCGCGGCCATGTCGTCGATGCACTCGTTCTGAATGACGGTGCCGTCCATGTCGAGGCAGATGACGCGGAAGTCCCAGACGGAAAGCCCCGCCTTCACTTCGAGGACGTCGATCGATTCGTCGTCCGCCAGGCGCCGTGCGATCGAGCGGGCCGTCATCGGGGAGAGGCCGCAGAAGCGTGCGGCATTGGGGCGCGTGAGGACTTCGCCCGCCATGAATTCGTCGGCGAGGTCGCAGACGAGATCGGGGGTGACGCCGGGGCCGGCAAGAATCAGATCAAGCATGGAAAGCCTTGGAGAAATGAGTGGACGCAGTCCTTCAAATGTAGCCCAAGGCGGATGAAGACGCAAACGAGGAAGGCGTCCTGGAAGGGGTCGGGAACGTGAAAAAAAAGGAGCGGCGTCCCGATACGCACACCTCGGGAAGGCCGCTCCAAAAAGAGGGGAAGATCCTCTTCATGAAGAAGGACGCAGGAGAACCGTCCTTCGGAAAGAAAAGAGAGCAACCGGCGGGATCCCCCGGGAAGCCGTCTCGTCAGGAGGCATTGCGAGACGGCTCCCCGAACCTGACTGCGGCGGAAGATTCTGTCGGATATGCGGCGAAGCGTCCGCCTCAGAACCTGTAGTTCTTGAGGAGGTCGACGCCGGCGCGGATGTCGTCGGTGAAGATTCGGTCGGCCTTGACGTACGGCACCTTGGCGCGGTAGGCGGTGTAGAAGGCGCCGGTCTTGTCGGCGAGCTTCAGGTCCTTGTTCTTCAGGTTGCGGCGCAGGTCGACGGCCTGAGCGGCGTGGAGCATTTCGACCGAGTAGATCTGATAGAGGTTCGTGTCGATGCTGCCGAGGCGCTTGGAGGCCTGAAGGAGGTTCGTGAACGTGTCTTCGATTTCACCGGCGACGGGCATGCCGTAGAGGCTCACGGGCTGGGCGAGCGCCATGTTGTCGACGTGCAGGCCCATGAAGGACTTCTGGATGGCGCCGAAGGCGTGGCCCTTGTTGCTCGGGTCGGTGAGGAAGCGCGTGAGGCCGGTGAACTGGTCGTAGGAGAGGTGCACCGTGCGCTGGACCGAGTAGTGGGAGAGGTGGGCCATGGCGATCGAGGTGCGCTGGAGCGCAAGGGCGACGGGCAGCGGGTTGAAGTTGCCCGACGGGATGATGGCGCCCTTGACGCCGTTGCCCTCGACGAAGTAGTTGGCGACCTGCGTGGACTCAGAGCGATAGGCTTCGTCGGCGTTGAGGATCGTGGCGGGATTGTCGTCCGTGGAGTTGATCTGGACGGCGATCTGGTCGTTGAGGTCCTTGACGGCGCGGCGGGCTTCGCTCAGGCCGTAGACGGTCACGCGGTAGGAAAGCGGGTCCTGAAGCGGACGCGTGGCGTCGACGTTCCAGAGGTAGGAGCCCTTGAGGACGTCGCGCATGTCGGCGGCGGTCTGGGAGAGGCCGTCGAAGGGACGGGCGCCGATCGTCTGCGGGAGGATCGGGGCGACGTTGCCGTTGAGGCCTTCGAGCGAGAGGCCGTAGACGGTCGGGGTCATCTCGACGATGCGCTCGGCGTTGCGGGCGGCGTCGATGGCGTAGGCCATGGCGACGGAGTTGTTGGAGAGGATGGCGAGCGCGTCCTTTCCTTCGGGCTGGAGCGGCTTGATGCCGGCGGCCTTGAGGGCGTCGGCGCCCGTCATGACCTTGCCCTTCACGTCGGCCTTCCATTCGCCGATCATGACGGCGCCGACATGGGAGGCGAGCAGGATGTCGGCCTCGCCGACGGAGCCTTCGGACGGGATGAGCGGCGTCACGTTCTTTGTTGAGCATGTCGCGGTAGAGCTCGGCGACGTGGACCTGGGCGCCGGACTTGCCGGCGAGGAGCGTGTTGAGCCGCACGACCATGGAGAGTCGGGCGCGAGGTCGACGGGCATCATTTCACCGACGCCGGCGGGAGTGCACGAGCGCAGGGCGTTTGTAGTTGAACGCGCGGGAGGCTTCGAGCACTTCGGGGGAGAGCTTGCCGTCGGCGGTGAAGAGCTTCTGGTCCTTGTTGAGGCCGACGCCCACGGTGAGGCCCGTAGACGGCCTGGCCCTTGGCGGCGGAGGCCATGACGAGCTTGTGGCTGTCCTCGAGGAGCTTGACGGCTTCGGGAGAGCGATGGCGACGTCGGCTTCGCCCGCGGCGATCTTCCAGGCGTCCTCGATGGAGAGGCTGGTGGCCGTCGAGCGTGATCGTGGCGGCGCCGGCGGCGCCCGCCGCGGCGAGAGCGGCGCAGAGTGCGGTCATCTTGAAGAACTTGTACATGGTTGAAATTCCTTTAGTGTACGGCGTGGTTCGGGGCGCGACGGGCCTTACTTCATCGGCTTGAACGGAAGTGCGTGGCAGTCGTTGCAGATCACGCGGCTTTCCTTGTGCTCGGCGTGGCAGGCCGTGCAGGACATGTTCTCGCCGTAGTGGTGGGACTTGTGCGGATTGGGCTCATGCGGATCGGTGGGCCTTCGTCTTTTCGGCGAGGTCCTGCCAGGAGCCGTGGCAGGCGAGGCAGGCTTTGTTGTCGGGGACGACGAAGGCGTTGCCGGCGACGGCGTTTTTCCTGGGGTGTGCAGACGCGCGCAGTCGCCGGAGGGCCTTGTGGTGGGGCTTGAGTTCGGCGGGACCGGCATTTGGCCGTCGTGGAGAGGCCGAGCGCGGCGGCGAGCATGGCCGCAGCGAAGAGTTTGGTCTTGAGCATTGGGAGTCCTTTGGTTCGAAATCGTTAGAGAGCGGCGGGCTTGCGGCGACGGCGGTGTCGGCAGCGATGCGGCCGAAGACGAGGCCGTCGGCAATGGCGCAGCCGCCGAGCGGCTGGCGCCGTGGGCGCCGCCCGTCACTTCGCCGGCGCGTAGAGGCCTTCGATCGGCTTGCCGTGGACGGTGAGGACGCGGGCCCTGGTGGTCGATGTGCCGACGCCGCCCCATGCAGTAGTGGACCTTCGGCCAGACGCGGCAGGCGTAGAAGGGCGGCTTGTCAAGCTGGATGGCGAGCTGCAGCGCGCGGCCGAACTCCTTGTCGTTGCCGGCGGCGGGACCATTTCGTTCCAACGGGCGACCTGGGCCTTGAGCTCTGGCAGCCGGGATCTTGAAGTGGTCGGCGAGGGCCTCGACCGTGTCGAACTGCCAGATGACCTTGTACTTGAGGCCGTTGCGCAGCGTCTGGGCCTTGGCGACGCCCTTGCTGTCGGTGAAGCAGACCGGGTAGACGGGCTTGCCGTTTTCCATCAGGCCGAGAATGGCGTCGGTGCGGGCCTTGCGGTCGGCGAGCTCGTTTGCAAGAAGCGCTTGCCGGTGCGCACGTCGACCATGATGCCCATCGGGAAGACCGGCGATCGTGTTGAACTGGGAGACGAGACCGAAGCCCTTTTCGTCGGGAGAGGACCAGGGGCCGAGCTGGAATCTGGTCGACTTGGACCGGAGCGCCGCCGATGGCGAACATTTCGAGCATGCCTTCGCCCGTGGCGCCGAGGTGGTTCGTGGAGTCAAGACGGTCGTCGAGCGACGGATCCTGCTGCACTGCGGAACCAGAGGTTGCGGGAGAAGCCGCCCGTGGCCATGATCACGCCCTTGCGTGTGTGCCGTAGGTCTGGAGGACGCCGGAGTCTTCCTTCGGGAAACTGGTAAGCGTTCGCGGACCTTGAGGCCGATCACGCGGCCGTCGGCGTCGCGGATGAAGGATTCCATCTTGGCGTTGAGGTGCATGTCGACGCCGTGCTTGCGGCAGCTGTCGGCGAGCGGACGGGTGATGCCGCCGCCCGTGGATTCGACGGTCTGCATGATGCGCGGGACGCTGTGGCCAGCCGAAGTGCTGTACGAAGGGGCTTGTACTGGACGCCGTGCTCGAGCGTGAAGTCAAAGGCGGGACGCGTGCCTTCGACGATCATCTTGAGCAGGTCGACGTGGGAGAGCCGCGGCCGGAACGGATCATGTCCTGAAGCATGCGTTCGGGACTGTCCTTGATGCCTTCCTTTTCCTGAAGCGGAGAACCCGCGACGGCGAAGGCGCCGCCGTTGATGGCGGAGTTGCCGACCGAAGACGGGCATCTTTTCAATGAGAAGGACTTCGGCGCCCTTGAGGCGGGCCTGAAGCGCGGCGGCAAGGCCGGCAAAGCCCGAGCCCACGACGATCACGTCGTAGAATCTTGTCGAAGGCGGGAGCGCCTTCCTTGGCGTGCGCCGCGCCCGTGGCGGCGGCGAGAGCGGCCATCGTGCCGCCGGCGAGAAGGCTGCGCGCGGGTGCGGTTGATGTTCTGAGTCATGAGGTTCTCCTTGGAATGACTGGTCTGGATGCTCTTTTAAAAGCAAGAGGCATGCCAAACTTTGGTGCGCGCGTGCCGGGCCTTGTGCCGCAAGCGTTTGCGCAAAACCTAGGAGAAACCCGCCCGAGGTGTTAACCCCTTGAAGATCCGACCTTTCATGCATGCGGAGTTACGAAATGTCGTAACATGAGAAACGACATTTCTCTCTTTATACGATATTACGTACTCTTTCAAGACATGAGCGAAGCCTATTTTCCCGACGATCTGCGTCTGAGGACCTATGCGGGTCTTTCCGAGACGCTCAGGCTCGACGCAGGCATTGAGGACCACGCTTCTGACGCTTGCGCCCGTGCTGCTTCCGCCGACGGCGTGTTCGTGAATTTCTTCATGAAGGACGAGCTCGTCGTGCAGTTTCTTTGCGCACGCGACGAAGGCCCGGGCCGAGGCGATGACGGCGAGGGTGCCCGTCTCGGCACGACTGGCTTCTCAAGATGTCAGTAACGAGCGGCGCGGGCAGTGCCTGGTGGTCAACGAGAGGCGGAGAGGACCCCGCTCACCGACGAGGTGCTCAGGAACGTGCTTCCCGCAGGTGCGCTCCTACGTGATGCTCAGGCTTCTGATGGACGGGATCCACTACGGCGTGGTGTGCTTTTATTCGACGAGGCCGAAGGCCTTCGGGGAGCGGCACGCCGACATCGTGCGGCAGCTTCACAATCCGATCGCGATCAACGTGGGGTATTCGCTTGCCGTGTACTTCAGGACGGTTGGGCTGGAGATGAGCGCCGAGAACCGGCGTCTGAGGGAGAACGCGGTGAAGGCGTCGGAGGAGCCCCTGAGGGAGCTTCTCGCGAGGTCTCCTTCGCTCGAGTCGATTGCGCAGCGCATCAGGCGCGTGGCGCCCTATGACGCGACGGTGATCGTGACGGGCGAGTCGGGCTGCGGCAAGGAGGTCGTGGCGACGACGATCCAACAGATGTCGGCGAGGCGCAATGCGCCCTTTGTGAGGGTCAACTGCGCGGCGCTGCCCGGATCCCTCATCGAGAGCGAACTTTTTCGGCTTCGAGCGCGGGGCGTTCACGGGGCGCGCGCGAGCGCCATGCGGGCCTCTTCGGAGCAGGCCGACGGCGGTACGCTCTTTCTCGACGAGGTCGGGAGCTGCCGCCCGAAGTGCAGGCGAAGCTGCTCAGGGTGCTGCAGGGCCAGTCCTTCAGGCGCGTGGGCGGCGACAAGGAGGTGACGGTCGACGTGCGCATCATCTGCGCGACGAACAGGGACCTGAGGAGCATGGTCGTCGAGGGAAAGTTCCGCGAGGACCTCTACTATCGCCTCAACGTCTATCCGATTCCCGTCGCGCCCCTGAGGGAGAGGCCCGAGGACATCGAGCCGCTCGCCTCGCACTTCATCAGGCAGATCGCAAGACGATACGGCATGGCCGTGCTCCCGAGGCTCGCGGAGGAGGCGCTCGACTTCGCGAGGCGCTGGCCGTGGCCGGGCAACGTGCGCGAATTGAGAAACGTCATGGCCCGAGGCCGTCCCTGAGCGGCGAGCCCGTCATTCAGGACGCTTGACGTGAGCACGGGCGCCGCGCCCGACGTGCACCCCCGTCCCCTTTGCCGTGCGCGGACTCGGCGTCACGGGCCCATCGGACGTGCACGGCGCGCAGGAAGGGCCTGCGGACATGAAGGCGGAGGTGAAAGCCGACATGACCTTCGACGACATGCAGCGTGCCTACTTCAGGGCGCTTCTTGAGCGCACGGGCGGTGCGCGTGAGCGGTGCGGGCGGCGCGGCCGAAAGGGCGGGCATGCATCCCAACACGCTCAGGAGCAGGCTCGAGAAGCTCGGGATCACGCTCCGGAGGACGGTAGGGTAAGGTGCGCGAATGCGGCCCCGCGCGGGCGTTTCCGGGGCGGGATCGTGCCCGCGGCGCGCGTCGGGGCCTCTGATAGAATGGGCGGATTCAGCCCTGAAGAAAAAACAACATTCCAAGCAGAACAGACCCGTCATGTCGCTCTTTCAGCTTCGCCAAACCGTTCTTCTCCTCATCACGGCCACGATCTGGGGCCTGAGCTTCGTCGCGCAGTCGGTCGGATGAACCACGTCGGTCCCTTCACCTTCACGGCGTCGCGCATGTTCCTTGGCGCCCTCGTGCTGCTGCCCTTCGTCCTGTGGAACCGCTCGAGGCTCGCCGCCTCGAATCCCGCGGAGCACGCGCGCCGCACCTCGCCCGCCTACATGAAGATGCTCCTTCTCGGGGGCGCGGCCTGCGGCCTGTGCCTCTTCGGCGGCGAGTCGCTTCAGCAGTTCGGGCTCGTGCACGACACCGAGGTCGGCAAGGCGGGCTTCATCACGGCGCTCTACATTCGTGCTCGTGCCGATGATCGGGCTTGCGCTCGGCCGCAGGACGGGCTGGCTCGTCTGGGCGGCCGTGGCGGTCGCGATCGGCGGGCTCTGGTTTCTCTGCGTGCCGCCCGAAGGCTTTTCGGTGAGGCTCGGGGACCTCTACACGCTGCTGTGCGCCTTCGTCTTCTCGCTTCACATCCTCGTCATCTCGCACCTTCGTCTACGAAGGTCAACGGCGTCGAGCTCGCCTGCGGACAGTTCGTCTGCGGCTCGATCATCGCCTCGGCGGCCGTGCTGATCGCGGAGTCCCCGACCATTGAAGGCCTTCAGGGGGCGCTCCTTCCCATCCTCTGGGCGGGCATCATGTCCAACGGCATCGCCTACACGCTGCAGATCGTGGGCCAGCGCGGCATGAACGAGACGGTCGCGAGCCTCATCATGAGCCTCGAGAGCGCCATCGCCGTGATCGCGGGCTGGCTGCTGCTCGGCGAAGTTGCTCTCCCAGAGGGAGCTCTTCGCCTGCGTGCTGATGGCGGGCGCCGTCGTACTCGCGCAGCTTCCTGCGCCCGAAGTCCCGCCGTTCCGGAAGGACTGAGGACCAGCGGGGGCGCTCAGGCGTCCCACCAGAGGCGGGCTGCTGCGGGCGGCACCGCCTTGAGCACGAAGGTCCTGCCCGAACGCTCGAGCAGACCGCTTGAGACCATCCTGCCCACGGCTCGGCTTCGTCATGGCGCGCTCGGCGTGCACGAGGCTAGCGATGTTCGGAGACGGGAATGTCCCACGGCAGCGCGGCGGGCAGCTGCGCCTCGGTGATGCCTGCGGGCGCGAAAGAGCACCGCAACGGCGATCTCGACGCGGTCGTCGACGGAGCAGAGGTCGTTGACGAGATCGCCCTCAACCTGACACTCGGACTTGGCGATGCAGTTGAGAAGCATGGCGCGCTCGCGTTCGGGATTCTCTGAGACCCAGCGGGCGTAGAGCTCGAGGGGGATGGCGAAGCCGCTCACGTCGGTGACGGCCGTGGCCATGAGAGTTATGGCAGCCTTGCCGTGACCGATGGCACGCACGCTGCCGAGCAGTGTCCTGCGAGAGAAGAGAGGCCGATCCATCGGACCTTGTCGGACGTCCGTGGTCGCGGAGCTTGCAACAAGTCCGCTCTCTATCCAGTAGACATGAGGCCTGACTGCCGAAATGCACGATGTCGCGGCGGTGGCTGACGAACGGCGTGCCCGAATTCCTGAAGAAATCGGGCGACCTCGTCAGCGTCTTCGACCATGGAGCCATGGATTTCGACCGTAGATCGGCGCATAGCGGAATGTCGGACATCGGGATCTCCTGAGAGGTGGAACAGCCATCCGATTTTAACGAAAACAAGCCGGTCGTCCGATGATGCGGACGACCGGCTGTTGGCTGGCGTTGATTATTCAGGTTGTTGCCGAGGAGGTTTGCTTACTTGCCTTCCTGAATCCGCTTGAGGGCGTGCTCAGCAGCATAGCGGCCCGACGTCATGGCGAAGGACGAAGCGGAGCCTTCGCAGCGTAGGTCATAGGACGAGTCGTAGAGACCACCGATGTCCTGACCGATGACGTAGAGGTTCGGGATCACGTCGCCCTGCGGAGTCTTGGCCTCGAAGGCCGGCGTCACTTGAACGCCGCCGAGCGTGAGGAAGAAGGCGCGGATGGCCTTGAGGGCGTAGTAGGGGCCGTGTTCCAGATCGAACTTGACGAGATGCTCGGGCTTGCGGCCGAACTCGGGGTCGTGTCCCTTTTCGGCGTAGCCGTTGACCTTCTTCATCGTGTCCTTCAGGTTTTCGGGCGGGACGCCGATCTGCTGGGCGAGCTCTTCGATCGAGTCGGCCTTGAAGGCCCAGCCAGCGTTCCTTGCCCGATCTCCCAGGTCTTAGGAAGGGCCTTGAGCGGGCGTGTCGGCGAGCACGATGGCATTGAAGGGAAGCACGGCGCCCTTGTTGATCATGCGGTCCATCATCTTCTGGTCGAAGATCGAGTCGTGTAGGAGACGCCGCCGGCAGTCGTCATGGCGTTGTAGACGTCGACGAAGACGGAGCCGCGGGACTCGTTGAAGAAGCGGCGGACCGTGTGGTCGACCCCAGAGCCAGGGCTGGGCGAGGGCGCAGCGGCCCTGCTTGAGCTCGTCCGGACCGGAGAACTGGTTGATCGGGGGCGTGTCGGGCAGGTTACGGGGCGTTGCCTGCGACGGCGTGCATGCCATGCAACGCCTGCGCGCGAACGAGGCGGGCCATGTTGAATGCCGTCGCCCGTGCGGCCGTCGACCACGGGGCTGCGGAGCCAGATCGGCTCGACCATGCCGACGAGCGGAGGAGTCGAAGACGTACTGCGCGAGCATTTCCTTGTTGGCCGCGAAGCCGCCGGTGGCGATGATGACCTTCTTGGCGTGGATGATGAGCTTGTCGCCCGACTTCGTCGTGGCCTCGACGCCCGTGACTCGGCCGTCGGTCATGATGAGCTTGGTGACGCGGGTGTTCGTCAGAAGCTCGCCGCCCGCGGGCCTTGATGTTCTCGATCCAACGGCGGATGACTTCAGCCGTGCCGCCCTTGAACGGATTCCCCGCGCATTCCCCATCCATGTGGCACACATGGGTGGGGTCAAGCGGGGCTGACGAAGTCAGTCAATCTCAAGTTATTCAAGACGATCAGTGGGTAAGTTCTTAAATCCCTTGTCGCACAGGGGTTGAGTAGTAAAAGGGGCGCATAATCACAGGATCATTTTGCGATTCTGATGCAGCACTTTTGCTTGAGCTCATAGAATTGTCGATTAATTGCGTCAGGTTGTGTGATGCTTGATACATACGGAGTATTCCCGCCAACCCATCGCCATGCAACGATGAAGATCACGTCCACTTACTCCGTGCGTTTGCGCAACTTCAACCTCGTCTTTGACGACACGGTTGAGGTGTATCGCCACGCAGTGGATTACTTCATCGAACTCGTGATGGCGAATTGGAATACTCACTTCGCCAATCTCAGTCATGCCAACGATTGCATTCGTGTTGCCGAAGGTCTGAGCGTTCGTACGATCAAGCGTCCGATGACGCCTTACAACTTCTGCCACGACTTCGAGAAATTTCCGAGCTACCTTCGCGAGTCGCCATCAAGGCTGCATACGGACAGGTGTCGTCGTATCAAACGCGTCTGGCCCAATGGAAAGCGAAGCCGGGCAAAAGGGCCGGCAGCCCGGTCTGCCGAAGGCCGGCAGAAGCTTTCCGGTCATGTACCGCGACAATACGTTCATCAGAGCCGGACGCAACAGCGTGAAACTCAAAGTTCGCATTCGCAATACTTGGGACTGGGTTGATGTCGAACTCGACAAACACGATGTCGATTACATTGCACTTCAATGCGCTACTCGCAACGAATTGTCGCCGGCATTGAGAAAGCGCGGGAAGAAATGGTATCTGGACTTCTCCTTTGAAGAGAAGGTTATTCTGAAGAAGGTGTCTCTTGACACGCAGCTCGTCCTGGGCGTTGATCTTGGGATCAACAATGCATGCGTGTGCTCGGTCATGGATTCAAAGGGCACTATCATCGGCAGACGTTTTAAGAAGCTGCCGGTAGAGCAAGACTCTTTGGAACGTGCCTTGCGGCGCATCAGGAAAGCTCAAAGCAACGGTGCAAAACGCACGCCGAGGCTTTGGGCGAGAGCGAATGGTGTCAACCAGGACATTGCCGTCAAGACGGCCAAATTCATCGCAGGAGTTGCGAACGAATTCAAGGTCGACGTCATTGTCATGGAACACCTTGAATCTCGCGGGCCGTAAACGCGGCTCGAAACGTCAGCGACTCCATCACTGGCGAGCCAAGTCTGTCCAGAAGATGGTGGAGCACAAGGCGCACCGGTGCGGAATCCGCTATTCGTCGCGTCCTGTGCTTGGAACACGTCGAAGCTTGCCTTTGACGGCACCGGTGTCGTTACAAGAGACACGAACAACTACAGCATGTGTACGTTTCAGACAGGCAAGCGCTATTCGTGCGACCTGTCTTCTTCGTACAACATAGGAGCTCGGTACTTCCTGAGGGAGTACGAGAAGTCCATTTCGGTGACGAAATGGCGGCGCATCTCGGCAAAAGTTCCGGGATGTGCCAAGAGGGTCACACGCACCCTGGACACCCTAATTCGGGTTTGCGCGGAGCTGCGTTCCATGTGAACGCAGATTTCTGAGCTGCTCGCTATCTGTGCCCAGGCAGTCCGTGCCGGTAAACAGGCAGGGAAGCCCCGTCCAATTAATAATTGGGCGGAGAGGATTCACTAGGTGCCAGCACATCAGCGACTCTTCCTTCGGATACATCGTGCGGATGCGGGCGGCGACAGGACGCCTGCGGCCCTGAGGGCCTCGGCGGCGGCCTTCATGAAGCCTGCGGGACCGCAGAGAAGGTAGTCGGCGTTGTCGGAGACAAGCGCCGCGAAGTCCTCCGCAGACGGACGGCCATGGTCGGCCGTGGTGCGCAGGATGAGATGGCGGCCTTCATGGCCGCTGATGCGCGACTCGATCTCGTCCACGCTGCGGAGCATGGCGGGCCGCGGGCGTCACGCCGATGCCCGCCGTGATGAAGACGAGCGGGGCGTCGCCCTCAGGGCAGGCGGAAGCCTCCCGTCGGCGCGGAGAGAGGTCGACGAGGGCGCCGGCCGCGAAGGTCGCAGAGGACGTTCGAGACCATGCCTGCAGGGAGGCTGTCTCTTGCGGAAATTGCGGCGGACGGTGATGCGGATCGAGTTCTCATTGGTCGCCGTCACCGTGTTACTGGCGGGGCTGGACG